>PVJI01033909.1:0-10897 GCA_004026765.1 Micronycteris hirsuta | reverse complement strand
CAGTGTTTTCCAAACGTTTGTGAGTAAAAGAATCACTGTTTGTATAAAACACAGATTGCTTTGCCTTGCCCCCAGAGAGTCTGCTTCAGTAAATCTGTAAAAGATCCACTGGAATTTGCATTTTTAACAAGTGTCCCATTGATTTTAACACCGTTCTTTAAGAAACTTAAAAGATCAGAAGTGATTCAAATTGAGTGACTTATGTAAATGAACAGTGGAGAGAAAATTTTTCATTATACTTCACATGCTGAGTTAAATAAAATGGGTCTGGTCTACATTTCTGGTATGCATTCTTCTCAGGAGAGAGTTTAAAGCGGAACAGCAATTTGTAAAACATACTACAAAAACTCAGTTTGAATTTATCCTCAGGGAATATGAAAATTTGGCCTTTAAAAGTAAGATCTTAGCCAAAGCTTTTATAGAAAAACAATTGTTTCTTTAAACCTTTTATTTATGAGCACTTTGGAAAAATTCAACTCACTGGCTACAGAAAAGGTTACTTGGTTTCCGGTGCCTCCTAAGAGCTAATGCTAGTCAGATGTGTATCATACTATTTGTACAGAATTCTCTTCCTCTGGATCTATAAAGAACTAGACTTGTGTTAATCATTATAATTGTGACACTCAGTTTTCCTTACTGCTACCTGCTTTTCCATGTACATCTGCCTGTAATAAATATATTTTGTTGTGTGTTTTGTTCTGAGTTACCATATTTTTTAGACTATAAGACGCACTTTTTTCCCCAA
Source organism: Micronycteris hirsuta (assembly GCA_004026765.1). Classification (NCBI taxonomy): domain Eukaryota; kingdom Metazoa; phylum Chordata; class Mammalia; order Chiroptera; family Phyllostomidae; genus Micronycteris; species Micronycteris hirsuta. The sequence continues at coordinate 10,152 of PVJI01033909.1, read as the reverse complement.
AATTTGGGAGGAAAAGGGGGGTGCATCTTATAGTCCCAATGTAGTTTACCTGGATGGCTGTGGGGGGTGGGGCGGGCGGCAGTAGAGCAGGGTCTCAGGAGGCAGGAGCAGGGTCCCCGCTGAAGCCGGCGGTGGCAGGAGTGGGGCGATGCTGTGGGCCCTGGGCCGGGAGGAGAGGGTGTCCCAGCGGTGTGAAGCAAGGGAGGCAGGAGCGAGTCCCCGCTGCAGCATGCTATAGTGGTGGGGAAGAGGGCACAGGCGGTGCAGGCACGTTAGGAGAAGAAACTTTTTTCCTATTTCCCTACTCTAAAACCTAGGTGTGTTTTATGGTTTGGTGCGTCTTATAGTCTGAAAAATACAGTAATTACCTAACTACAATAGATGGCATTGTAATAGATCTTGTCTCCTGAGCATTCAGAATGGTTCTCTAGCTTGAAAAGAAACAGTAAAGACCTTTTTTAATTATTTTTAAAAATATATATCTTTTAAGTATATTTTATTGATTATCCTATTACAGTTGTCCCATTTTTCCTCCTTTATCTCCCTCTGCCCTGCACCCCTCTCCCTCGAGCATTTCCCCGCTTACTTCATGTCCATAAGTCATACATATAAGATCTTTGGCTTCTCCGTTTCCTATACTATTTTTAACCTCCCATTGTGTTTTGTACCTACCAATTATGCTTCTTATTCCCTGTACCTTTTCTTCTATTCTCCTTCCTCCACCTCCCTGCTGATAACCCTCCATGTGATGTCCATTTCTCTGATTCTGTTCCTGTTCTAGTTGTTTGCCTTGTTTTTCTTTGTGTTTTTTAGGTTCAGTTGTTGATCATTATAAGTTTGTTGTCATTTTACTGTTCAAAGTTTTGATCTTCTTTTTCTTAGATAGTCCCTTTAACATTTCATATAATAAGGGCTAGGTGATAATGAACCACTTTAACTTTACCTTATCTGATAAGCACTTTGTCTGCCCTTCCAATCTAAATGATAGCTTTGCTGGATAGAATAATCTTGGATGTAGGTTCTGGATTTTCATGATTTTGAATACTTTTTTCCATCCCCTTCTTGCCTGCAAGGTTTCTTTTGAGAAATCCGCTAACAATCTTATGGGAACTCCATTGTAAGTAACGATCTCCTTTCTCTTGCTACTTTTAAGATTCTCTCCTTGTCTTTAATCTTGGGTAATGTAATTGTGATATGCCTTGGTGTATGTTTCCTTGGGTCCAACTTCTTTGGGACTCTAAGCTTCCTGGATTTCCTGGAAGTCTATTTCCTTTGCCAGATTGGGAAACTTTTCCTTCATTATTTTTCCAAATAAGTTTTCAATGTCTTGCTTTCCCTCTTCTCCTTCTGGCACCCCTATGATTCAGATGTTGGAACATTTAAAGATGTCCCAGAGGTACCTAAGCCTCTCCTCATTTTTTCGAGTATTTGTTTCTTCATTGTGTTCCAGTCGAATGTTTATTTCTTCCTTTTGTTCCAAATCATTGATTTGAGTCCCGGTTTCCTTCCCTTCACTGTTGGTTCCCTGTATAGTTTTCTTTATGTCACTTTGCATAACCTTCACTGCTTCTCCTATTTTACATCTGTACTCAATCACTTTTGTGAGCATCCTGATTACCAGTGTTTTGAACTCTGCATCTAGTAGGTTGACTGTCTCCTCATTGCTTAGTTCTTTTTCTAGAGTTTTGATCTGTTCTTTCATTTGGGCCATATTTCTTTGTCTTGGCACACCTGTAATGTTGTGAGGAGCAGAGCTTTAGGTATTCACTAGAGTGAGGCAACCCACTTTACTGCATTGAGGCGCAGTCTGTGGAGGAGGGATCAGAGGGGGAATAATGCCACTTGTTTGTCTCTTGCCCACTTTCAACCATTTCTCCTGCTATCACAAACAAACTGATCCCTTCCAGCGCTGATACCCAGCTGTGTGGGCTTGTGTACATTCTAAGACCCTGTGAGCCTTTCCAATTAAGCTGGGTGTTTCTTCTGCCACTGCAATGCCCACAGATTTTTATAGCCAAAGGTTTTGAGGCTTTCTTTTCCTGTGCTGGACGTCTGGGTTGCACCATCTGTCTCACTCCCCAGTTGTTCCTCCTGACTTATTCGAACACAAATGTGGGACTACCTGGTCCGCCAGAAGCTTCACTCATCCGGTCCACCTCCTTGACGTGAATCCTCTCTGACCCAGCTTCCCACCTCCATCCATCCTGCCAGCCTGGATGAATGGTTCTTCTTTAACTCCTTGGTTGTTGAAGTTCAATACAGTTCAATTTTCTGGTGCTTCTTGTTGTTTTTTGTTTTTAAATTTGTTGTTGTCCTTCTTTTGGCTGTGCAAGGAAGCAAAGTGTATCTACCTATACCTCCACCTTGCGAGAAGTCTAAATATATAATCTTTATTATATTTGTCCATTATCATTTAGTACCTTTATACAACCCTCCCTGCAGCAATGACCATCCTGTTGTCCATGTCCATGAGTCCTTTTTCCTTTTTGTTCAATTATTCCAACCCCTAACCCTCCCCCACTAACTCTCATCTGTTCCCCATCTATGAGGCTGTCTCTGTTTTGCTTGTTAGTTCAGTTTGTTCATTAGATTCCACATGTAAGTGAAATGATATGGTATTTGTCTTTCTCTGACTGCCTTATTTCACTTAGCATAATATTCTCCAGGTCCATACAGGAGATTGCAAAAGGTAATATTTTCCTCTTTGTTATTGCTGAGTAGTATTCCATTATGTAAATGTCCGATACTTGTTTTATCCACTCACTATTGAGGGACACTTGGGCTGCTTCCATACCTTGGCGATTGTAAATAATGCTGCAATGAACATAAGGGTGCTTATGTTCTTTTGAATTAGCATTTTAGAATACTTTGTATTATCCACAGAAGTGGGATCACTGGGTCAAAAACAGATCCCTTTTTAATTTTTTGAGGTATCTCCATACTGCTTTCCACAGTGGCTGTACCAGTCTACGTTCCCAACAATAGTGCAAAAGTGTTCCCATTTCTCCACATCCTGGCCAGCACTTGTTGTTGTTTTTTTTTTAGCTATTTATGATAGCTGTTCTGACAAGTATGAGATGGTATCTGATTGTGGATTTTATTTGCATTTCTCTGATGATTAGAGATGTTGAGCATCTTTTTTTATGTCTATTGGACATCTACATGTCTTCTTTGGAGAACTGTCTATTCTGGTCTTTTGCCCATTTTTTTAATTGGGTTGTTTGTTGTTTTGGTATTAAGTTTGGTAAGTACATTATAAATTTTGGATATTAATCTGTTATCAGATGTATCAGCAAATATATTCTCTCATTTTGTGGGTTATCTTTTTATGTTGTTTATGATTTCCTTTGCTGTGCAAAAACCTTTTAGTCTGATGAAGTCCCGTTTGTTTATTTTTTCTTTCATTTCCCTTGCCTGGGGATATATATCTGATTAAAATTTCTATGAACTATGCCCAAGATTTTACTGCCTATATTTTCTTCTAGGATTTTTCTGGTTTTGGGTCTGAATCTTTGATCCATTTTGAATTTATTCTTGTGTATGGTGTAAGAAAGTGGTCTAGTTTCATTTTTCTGCATGTATCTGTCCAATTTTCCCAAAACCATATAGTGAATAAGCTATCTTTAGCCCATTTTATGTTCTTGCTTCTTCTGTCAAATATTAATTGACTATAAAGCTGCAAGTTTATTTCTTGGCTCTCTATTCTGTTCCATTGATCTTTGTGTCTGTTTTTATGCAAGTACCATGCTGTTTTGATTACTATGACCTTGTAGTATAGTTTGATATTAAGTAGCATGATTCTTCCAACTTTGTTCTTCTTTCTCAGGGTTGCTGTTTCTATGCAGAGCCTTATGTAGTTCCAAATAAATTTTTGAAATATCTGTTCTAGTATAAATATTTGAAATATATCATTGGATTCTTGATAGGAATTTCATTGAATCTATAGATTGCTTTGGGTAGTATGTACATTTTAATGATGTTAATTCATCATATCCATGAACATGGTATGTGCCTCCATTTATTTGTATCTACTTAATTTATTTGTATCTACTTAATTTCAGTTTCATAATTTTCTGAGTACAGGTCTTTTACATCCTTGGTTTCGTTTATTCCTAGGTATTTTATTCTGTTTGAAGCAACTGTGAATGAGATTATTTCTTAATTTCCCTCTCTGTTAGTTCATTATTGCTATATTAAAATGCAGCTGATTTCTAAACATTAATTTTGTATCCTGCTACTTTGCTGAATTCATTTTTTCAGTTCTAGTAGTTTCTTGGTGGAATCTTTGGGGTTCTCTATGTACAGTATCATATCATCTGTAAATAAAGACAGTTTTACTTCTTCCTTTCCAATTTGGATGTCTTTCATTTCTTTTCATCGTCTAATTGTGGCTAGGACTTCCAATACTATGTTGAATAAGAGAGGTAAAAGTGTACATACCTGTCTTGTTCTAGATCTTAAGGAGAACACTTGTAGTTGTTGGCCATTGAGTATGATGCAGGCATTGGGTTTGTCATATATAGTCTTTATTATGTTGAGGTAAGTTCCCTCTATCCCCACTTTGCTGAGAGTTTTTATCATAAATGGGTGCTGAATTTTATCAGAAGATTTTTCACATTTATGGATATAATCATGTGGGTTTTATCCTTCATTTTTTCATGTGGTGAATCATATTTATTGATGTGCAAATGTTGTACCTACCTTGCATTTTCAGAATATATCCCTCTTGATCATGGTGTATAATCCTTTTCATGCATTGCTGTATTCAGTTTGCTAATATTTTGTTGAGGATTTTAGCATCTGTATTCATCAGTGATATTGGCCTATAATATTCTTTCTTCGTAGTTTCTTTATCTGTTTTAGAATTAGGATAATGCTGACCTTGTAAAATGAGTTTGGTAGCTTCCCTCCTCTTGAATTTTATGAAAGAGTTTGAGAAGAAGAGATGTTAGTTCTCCTTGGAATGTTTGGTAAAACTCACCTGTGAAGCCATCCGGTCCAGGGCTTTTTGTTGTTGTTATTTGGAGTTTTTTTTTTTCTTGCTTGTCTAACAAGAAAAATTTATCCATTTGTAATCAGTTCTGTTTATCACCAGTATTTGATGGTTAGGTATTATTAATATTATAAAAACATTTATTATTTTATTTTAGTTGTAATCTGTCTATTCGAATTCTATATTCTTCCTGATTTATTTTTAGAAGATTTTATGTATCTAGGAATTTATCCATTTTGTTCAGGTTGTACAGTTTGTTGGCATATAATTATTCATATTATTTTCTTACAACCCTTGGTATTTCTTTGGTTTCAGTTTTTTTCCTCCTTTTTCATTTCTGATTTTATTTATTTGGGTCCTTCCTCTTTATCTCTTGGTAAGTCTGGTTAAAATTTGTCAATCTTGTTTATCTTTTCAAAGAACCAGCTCTTGGATGCATTGATGTTTTGTATCTTTTATAACCTCAATTTCATTTATTTCTTCTCTGATCCTAATTATTTCCTTCCTTCTACTCACTTGGGCTTTGTTTGTTTTTCCTTTTCATGTTCCTACAGTGGCCTTAAATGACACACAAGATCAAATGTATTTAATTGGTATTTTCAGAGCATTCCACCCCAAAGCAGCAGAATATACATTCTTTTCAAGTGCACGTGGAACATTTCCTAGGACAAACCACATGCTAGGACACAAAATGAGTCTCAAAAAATTTAAGGAAATTGAAATTATGTTAAGCATCTTCTCTGATCACAATGTTATGAAACTAGAAATCAACCACAAGAACACTGAAAAACACACAAAGACATGGAAGCTAAATGACATGTTATTAAACAATGAATGGGTCAACAAGGAGATCAAGGAAGAAACCAAAAGATAAATTGAAGAAATTAAAATGAGAACACAATAGTCTAAGATCTATGGGACACAGGGAAAGCAATCTTAAGAGGGAAATTCATAGTCTTACAGGCCTATCTCAAAAAACAAGAAAAAGTTCAAATACATATCCTAACTTCACACTTAAAGAAACTTAATTCTTTTTTTAAAGTTTTTTTTTATCTGTTGATTTTAGAGAGAGAGGAAAGAAAAGAGAGAGAGAGAAAAAGAGAAGAAGACATCAACTTGTCCCACTCATGTATGCATTCATTGGTTGATTCTTGTATGTGCCCAGACCAGGGATCGAACCTGCTATGTTGGCACACTGGGATGACGCTGTAACCAAATGAGTTATTTGGCCAGTGCAAAAGACTTCTTAATTACAGTTTGCATTCCTATTTTTTAATTGACTTTTCTTTGAAATAACCATAAATTAACTATTGTGGTATACATTGCAGATAAATTAACAAATGGCCATATAACAAGGCTTGTCTAACAAGAAAAATTTATCCATTTGTAATCAGTTCTGTTTATCACCAGTATTTGATGGTTAGGTATTATTAATATTATAAAAACATTTATTATTTTATTTTATCCTTTATGTATGTTGTTAATCCAGAAGAAATCATCCCCTTCTCCAAAATTTCAAGAAAAATATCCAGTTTTCATTGGTTCTCTTCTCTTGTCTAGACCATTTAAAATACAAGAATGAAAGAGATTAAAGATAGACTGGGAGGGGTCTTGTACTATTTGCTTCTTTGACTGAAGTAGTAATGGGATTCTGAATTTGCTAGTTTCATATATTACATAGCAGCAATGCAAAATGAAATATAAACTGATTTAATATTGACCTTTTATTTCAGTGGTGACATATGGAACTGAAAACAAAGTGAATCTGTTTTGAGACTAGGAGCATTTTAAAGTACCAAAGTCTACTGCCAGGATTTGATGTAAGCTATTAGTTGGCTTAAAATTGATATTAACACAAACAAATAAAAAAAATTTCCTGTCACTCAGATTTAATAAAACACCCATAGGATAGGGACTAGTGAGGAGAAAATCAGTGAACAGAATAAATTTGACGCTGCTGATATTCTCTGTGTAGGTGTGTCTGCCCTCTTCTCCCTGCCTAGCCCAGGAGACAGAAAGGGGCCGAGGAAGGAAGGCCAGTGAACTGTGTCCTGTTGCCTTGAGGAGCCATAAAATCAGCAGAAACCCATACCAGTGGAACAAATCAACAAATCAAGGCTTTTTTGTGACTATTACATACATTTGAATATGGAGTTAATCTTGTTATTATAAAAATATCTTTGTTTTTAGACATACATACTGAAATACATACAAAATATTTGGTGATAAAATAACATGTTATGATGTTTTTAAATTTTCTAGCTAAAAGGTTTTAGAATAATCATCCAGTTAAAAGGCAGCATAGTAAATTTTGTGTACTTTCCTTCTCACATGGCCACATCAAAATTATAACTAAACTACAGAACAACCACCATTGAAAACCGTCCAAAATCTAGCTGAACAGCACTTCTATAACTAGGAATATAAGAAGAAGCCATGTGGAGACTGGTTGGAGGGGAGAAAATGCAGAGAAAGCTTATCCCATACCCACGTGTGTTGGTTAAAAACCAGAGGCATACCTCAGCTGTGGAGGTCTCCCCTAACCCCACAGCAGGATCCCCAACCCACGGTTCCAGTTGTACGAGGAAAAGTCCTCATGACTTCTGGCTGTGAAAATCAGTGGGAATTGTGAAACTAGAGCTGAGTGAAAAAGAGAGCTCCTGGAATTTTGGGCATTCCTCTTAAAGGGCCTGTATATGAATTTACTCTCTCTGAGCTCCAGTGCCAGAGCAGCAGCTTGAAAGAAATGAGGGGTATACAAGGAAGAACTTATTGTCTAGCTTCAGGGTAAGGACTAGTGGGGCAAATTTTTCCCAGAGAGAAATGCTGGCAGAAGTCATTGTTCCTTTGCTGAGCCCTCCTTCAGCAGGCACAGGTGGCACCACATATGAATCTCCATCAATCTGGCTTATACTGTTCATCCCATCCTGGTGATTCCCTGATACCTACATCACTCAATTTGCAGGCCCACCTAGCCATTTTCAGTGGTTTTTCTATACAGGAGGCATATCTTGCTTCATGTTATAGATTTTCGTACAGTCTTTCAAAGGTTCACAAACCCCAAAGAAGCAACATCTGGCTTCAGCATGCCCCATAACTCTTGCTAAGTGTCCCCAAGACTTGCACTACTGGCAGCCAGCCTCAGTTTTTTGGGTACCTCCAAACCCAGCACAAGCAGCAACCACCTGCATATCACTTTCTATCTCAAATGAGGTGGCCCCTGGCAGGGGAAAGGCAGGGGCTGAACTTAGCCTGCACCAGAGCCACTCTAAAGAGGCCACAGAACAAACTCATGTGATGACTAACTCTGGACCAGAGCACCATCCAACCTCATTCACAAACGACACACCTACAGGGCTGCCTTGCCAGGCACCAGAGCTCCACTAAGGAGCTCTGTGCGGCCAGCTGCTGCACAACAGCTCCTCCACTATAATCACAGGCCATCAGCCCAAGGACCGATTGCTTTCAATGACTTGCCAACAGCAATCAAGGCTCAATTGAAACAGGCGGGCACACACCGCCCACACAAGTAACCTGGCTCAAGTAACCAGAAAGACAGTGCAACTGGGCCCCAGAAGACAGCTTACATATAAAGCTACTTTACCAAGACCAGGAGAAATAGCAGCTCTATCTAATACATACGAAAAAAAAAAAAAAAAAAAAAAAAAAAAAAAAAAAAAAAAAAAAAAAAAAAAAAAAAAAAAAAAAAAAAAAAAAAAAAAAAAAAAAAAAAAAAAAAAAAAAAAAAAAAAAGACAAGAAGGCAACCAAAACTAGGAAACAAAGCAACATGTCTCAAATGAAAGGACAGGACAAAACTCCAGAAAAACAAACAAACAAACAAAATGGAGATAAACAATCTTCAAGATGCAGACTTCAAACCAGTGAAAAATTTAACAAAGATAGAAAACATAAAAAAGAAAATAGCAACATAAGAGAACAGTTCGAAATGAAGAATACAATAACTGAAATCCATTAGAAAGAATCAATAGCAGATTAGATGAAGCAGAGGACTGAATCAGTGATTGTGAAAACAAGGTAGCAGAAAAACACCCAATCAGAGCAGCAGAAGCTTTAAAAGCCAGAAGAGACTGGAATAAAATATTCAAAGTGATGAAAAGCAAGGACCTGCAACCGAGACTACTCTACCCAGCAAAGCCATCATTTTAGAATTGAAGGTCGGACAAAGAGCTTCCCAGACCAAAAAAAAAAAAAATCTGAAGGAGTTTGTCACTAACAAATAGTATTATAAGAAATGTTAAAGAGACTACTTTAAGAAAAAATAGTTAAAAAACTAAAATCTATGAATATCAAAATGGCAATAACTACATACATATCAAAAATTACTTTAAATATATTAACAGCTCCACTCAAAATACATAGGGTGGCTGAATGGAAAAGAAATAAAGACTTGTATGTGTGCTGCCTGCAAGAGACTTACTTCAGATCAAAAGATACACACAGACTAAAATTAAAGGGATAGAAAATAAAATTCATGCAAATGGAAGTGAATAAATAAGCTGGGTAGCAATACTTTTATCACACAAAATAGACTTTAAAACAAAGGCTATAAAAATACAAAGAAGGACCCAACAATGCCACATCTGGGTATTTTTCTGAAGAAACCAAAATACCAATTTGAAAAGACATATGCAGCCTTATGTTCATTATGCATTATTTACAAAAACCAAGCTATAGAAGCAATCTAAGTATTTATCAATAGACAAATGGATAAAAGAGAGATGGTACATGCATGTATATAGAATAAAATATTACATAGCCATAAAGCAAGAATAAAACCTTGATGTCTGCAACAACATGAATTACTTAGAGGACATTATGTTAGTTGAAATAAGTTAGAAAGAAAAAGACAAATATCATGATTTCACATATATGAGGAATCTAAAGATCAGAATAAATGAATAAACAGAAACAAAGTCATAGATGCAGAGAACATTTTGATAGTTGCCAGATGGGAGGAGGGTTAGGGAGGAGTAAGTGAAAATGTGGAAGGGATTAACATGTGCAAATTGCCAGTCATAAAACCAGTCGTGGGAATGTAAAGTACAGCATAGGGAATATAGTCAGTAATATTGTAATAACTCTGTATGATGTCAGATGGGTACTAGACTTATTAGAGTGATCACTTTGTAAGTTATA
>PVJI01033908.1:0-10877 GCA_004026765.1 Micronycteris hirsuta | reverse complement strand
GGCAAAGCACAATTAAACATGATATGCCTATATGAGTTATCCAGAGTTTACCCATCTTGTTGGTGAGAGGGTTAGTCTTTTACAATTTATTCTACCATTTCCTTTAGCCAGAACTGACAAGTAGGAAGAGCTGTCATACTTGTCATGTAATAAGAGAAAACTTTTTTAAAGCCAATGTGTGTTTTTTTGATGCTTTCAAGCTAGAAAAATTTAATTCATGCATATACATAGTAATTAACGAAGTCTAAACAGGAATGCCAAGAACATGTGGGGTGAAGAGTGGGAAATTTTACAACTAGAATTATTTTTTATTCTATTTGACACATATTCCATTAAATTAGGAACCAATTTAACATGGAAAACAAGCACAAATGGCTTTTTAAAAAACTTGTTGGCTGAAGTATTTAAAAGTTAGTAAAATTTTCCACACTATTTATGAATGAGAGAAAAATAAATGGAAATATTACTACCTTTACATTCAGGAGGGTCACTGCTCCATTGGTTATGCCCAGAACAAGCAAGCCTGCTCTCTCCAACAAGTGAATATTCATCTGGTCCATTTGAAGGATTACAACTATAAATTACTACTTCATTATATTCAAACGTATCCTTGTAGCTATTGGTGTATTTTCCATTGGATATTTGTCCAGGTGGTTGACACAAAATTTCTTAAAAAGAAAAAAAGGACATAAAAGGTAAAATGTGAAAGATTAAGACTGTATTAGTAATGTCCCATGAACTACCTTCAATAGATTTAATAATATATGATTTCTACAATCTAGCTGTGAATCTAATATCCAGTGACAAGAAAGTTTCTTTGAGAAAATGTACTGTCTCAACTTAAACCATTAATAGAGAAATAAAATTTTAGAATAAAACTCATTTTCTTAAACACCCATATAAGATACCTAAATAAAATACCTGTATTTATCTGTAAGGCCATGCTAAGCTCTTTTTTCCTAATCATAACAGATGCTGACAATTTAAGGAGAAAATATACTCCTGATTAAGGAAAACTCAGTGCTAGTGAAGAAAGGCTACATCCCTTCTTAAGTCAGTAGTTCACCGGTAAGCCAAGTTTTTATTGTCTCTTTCCCACTGTCACCCTGAAGAGTGTACAGTGAAATTTTCCAGTGGCTTTACATTGTTTGATGATGCAGTAGAGTGAATCTGGACATCTTCCTTTAAGCCCAATACTGAAGAGATTAGAAAAAAATGTAAAGCAATGGCATTCTTCTCTATGGTTGCTTTGGAAATTTTTGATTTTACACAAAAAAATAAGTTGCACATGATTTTTTTATGTTGTTTTAAATAATATATATATTTTAAATATATTTTATTGATTATGCTATTACAGTTGTCCCATTTTCCCCCCTTTATTCCCCTCCACCCCCCTCCCCATTCCCCACCCTTTAGTTTTTGTCCATGGGTCATACACATAAGTTCTGTCTTCTACATTTCCTATACTATTCTTAACCTCCCCCTGTCTGTTTTCTACCTATTCTTTATGCTACTTATTCTCTGCACCTTTTCCCTCTCTCTCCCCCTACCACTCCCCTGTTGATATCCCTCTATGCCTTATATAAATCCCTTTAACATTTCATATAATAAAGGCTGGGTCATGATGAACTCCTTGAACTTGACCTTATCTGAGAAGCACTTTATCTGCCCTTCCATTCTAAATGATAGCTTTGCTAGATAGAGTATTCTTGGATGTAGGTCCTTTCCTTTCGTGACTTGGATTACTTCTCTCCAGCCCCTTCTTGCTTAAAAGGTCCCTTTTGAGAAATCAGCTGACAGTCTTATGGGAATTCCTTTGTAGGTAACTGTCTCATTTTCTCTTGCTGCTAATAAGATTCTCTCCTTATTTTTAATCTTGGGTAATGTAATTATGATGTGTCTTGGTGTGTTCTTTGGGTCCAACTTCTTTGGGACTCTCTGAGCTTCCTGGGCTTCCTGTAAATCTATTTCCTTCACCAGCTTGGGGAAGTTCTTCATTATTTGTTCAAATAAGTTTTCAATCGTTGGTCTTCCTCTTCTCCTTCTGGCACCCCTATGATTAGGATGTTGGGATGTTTAAAGATGTCCTGGAGGTTCCTAAGCCTCTCCTCAGTTTTTTGAATTCTTGTTTCTTCATTCTTTTCTGGTTGGATGTTTTTTTCTTTCTGCTGGTCCACTCCATTGATTTGAGTTCCAGTTTCCTTCTCATCCCTATTAGTTCCTGCAGATTTCCCCTAATTCCCTTTATATTATCCTTCATTTGTTCAAGTAATTGTGACAATCTTTCTTTGAATCCTGTGAGCATCCTGATTACCAGTGCTTTGACTGTGCATCGTATAGGTTGGCTATCTCTTCGTCACTTAGTTGTATTTTTTCTGGAGCTTTGATGTGTTCTTTCATTTGGGCCATTTTTTTTCTCGGTGCACCTATTACTTTAAGGGGTGGAGCCTTAGGTGTTCACCAGGGTGGGGTAACCCACGTTGTTGTGTTGTGACGTTGTCTGTGGGGGCAGGGCCTGACAGAACAATGGCACTTGCTCTGTTCTCCGCACTTCCCCAGCTACTCACAGCAAGTTGGGCCCTTCTTTGCTGGCTCCAGGGTGAGTGGGCGGGCCTGCACAGTTCCTGTGGGTCTCCCCAACGAACTCTCCTGTGATGCTGGGAGTTCCTCCCACCACCACCTCAACCCCCACAGGTGTTTTCAATCAGTGGTTTGAGGCTTTATTTCCCTACGTTGGTGGGCTGCGCGGTCTGTTCCACTCCCCAGCTTTTCCTCCCAGTATCTGTGTGAAAATGAGGGACCGCCCTGTCCACCAGTCTCAGCCCCAGTTTCACCGAGTGCACCCACCACGTTTTGGCCAGGCACGCCTGCCATGGGCCTCTCTGGGCAGCTGGAGCGTTGCCGGTACCGCTCCACAAACTGCATCTTGCCGAATGCTCTCCACCCGGCTCCACCCTGCTTACCGGTCTGGATGAACGTGTCTTCTTTAACTCCTTGGTTGTCGGACTTTCACTTAGTTCAGTTTTCTGTCAGATCTGGTGTTTTTGTTTTTTAAATTGTTGTCTTTCCTCTTTTGGTTGTGCGAGGAGGCACAGTGTGTCTACCTACGCCTCCATCTTGCTGCATATGTTAACATGTATTCAGTTTACTGTTTTCAAAAATGAATTAGTAAATAATTATTTAGGAAACTTCTCTATTTTAATTCCAATGTAAAGAATATCAGTAGCACTAACCCACCTGCAGAAAAGCTCCGTGGGGTCTTTGTTCATTGTAAGGCATAAAGGGGTCCCCAGGGGCAAAGTTTGAGCACTGCTGCTCTAAATTCTGAAGAGAGAATATACTTACTTTCACACTGTGGGGGACTGTCACTCCAATCCACAGTAGTGCCAGAAAGTTCACAGTATAGAATTTTTTCTCCAATTAAGTAATAACTAAATGAGAAAAGAAATGATGATTGTTTTCTTTCTCAGTTAACAAGGAATTAACAAATATGTAAGGAATATATAATAATGAAGAAATTTTTATGTGGTTGTTTTTCTGCACTACAGTAGCTTCAGGAAGAAGTTTCTTCTGTGACATTTATAGGATGTGCTAATCAAAGCTGCAATTTAACGAACTAAAGAGATTTTTCACATGAACACATATTGGCCTGGAGCAAAATGTCTATAGAAATCTGTCATGCCTGACAGACTGGGGCTTGCTGCCTCTGGAAGTCAGATCACGCGTTCACTTCTACGTCCTTGTTCACATCATTCTGCTCAGTCAGGACAATGACTGAGTAGAGAGATCTGGCCCAGAGCTTATCTGCCTGGATTTGAGTCCCAGCTCCAAGACTGACTTGTTTTTTGAGCTTAGGCAAGTCCCTAAATGCTTCTCTTTCTTAAATTTGTCATCTATGGAAATGGTATATATATTGTGGGGTTGTTTTGAGTAGTCGGTGAATTAACATTTGGAACAGTGAGTACTAGGCAATTTGGGTGTTATGAATGTTCTTCAGATTGGAGTATCTTCTTAAGAATAGCTCAGGAAGACCCCTACTTGATGAAATATTTTATTTGACAATCTAAGGGAAAACAGGTCAGTGCCCTTGTTTAAATAGTCAGGTATTGCATGTCTTAAACATTCTTGCAACACAGCAGAATCACTGAAAATTGTTGGTCTATGTATTAACCTTTTGGTGCTTTGCAAGATGCCTAGCCGGCTCTCTCTACATTACTAGCGATGAGATATTCTTACTGTATAAAATTTAAAAAGTCAGTAAAACTGCCTGTACTTGCTTCCAGCTGAATTATTTTCCCCAAGGCTAATCATCAATTCTATATTAGGAGAGAATTCTGGGATTATGGCAGGATAGGAAGCACCAAAAATATGTCGTCCCATCTAGACAATTTCACTATTAGAATTTGCCTGGTTTAACTGTTTTGGAACTGTGGAGTCTGCTGAAGGCTTGCAACCTCCAGGAAAGACTTGGACAGGTGAATTGTATTATCATTGGTCACTTTCGGTTCTTAGCACAGTGGTAACTACCCATCCCACCCTCACAGCAGGCAGCTGTGCCCGTGTTTCTGGAGCAGCTATTAAGCAGCCTGAGGGACCCAAGGTAGGCAAAAAGACCATGTCCTTGGGGACCTGTGCTCTTATATTGACTGCCTTTTATGATCATAGAGAAGCAGAGGGAGGGGCGGGCAGCCACTGTTGTCACCTCCCCCAAAGTTGCAAGCCCCATAGTTCCTTCTTTCATTTTTCACTTTTTCCCCTTTCAGGAGGCAGACATTAAAAACTGTAACATATGAAAACAATAGCACATGCCCAGAAAAAGTCTCAGTTTACATGACGGGTTGATCCTCAGCACAAAGGCACTTTCAACAATTGAAAAGCAAAGACAATAATAACAAAACAACAAACCCTATGAAATTTTGAGAATCAGATACCCAGAGTTACTCCCATTATTAGATTCTAATGTCCAGTTTAACCCCCCGAAATCATAAGGCATACAGAGAAAAAGGAAATTATGGGCCATTCAAAGGAAAAATAAACCAACAAAAATTTATTTCTGAAAAAGATATAAGGGGATACGTACTATAAAAAGACTTTAAGATAGCCATTGAAACTACATGTACTTCTTTTGCAGGCCATCTTGTGACAAACCTGCATTTTCCAGTTCCACAGTCTTCCCTTTCTTCATGAGACAGCTCGGTGGCTGTTGCAGAGATGTGGATATTTATAAATACCCAGACAGGCAAGACCATCACGCTCAAGAAGGTGAAGCCCAGTGGTAATATTGAGAATGTCAAAGCCAAAATCTAATACAAGGAGTGCATCCTCCTGACCAACAGCATCTGATGTTTGTATGCAACTGTCTGGAAGAGCACTACACTCTGTCAGAATACAGTTCCAGAAATAGCCTACCCTGCAATGGGAGACTCATCTGTGGGGCAGCGTCAATGAGCTTTTCCTCCTCCCATTCCCCAGGAACAAAACAGCCACAAGTGCTATGAGTGTTGTGCTTGCCTGAGCCTTTCTGCTGTCAATGACAGCAAGAAGCAGTGTGGCCATTCCAACAACTTGTTGTCCCTAGGACCAAGAAGCAGTTGAAAAGAGGGGTCTCCACAGCCTACTCCAATGTAAGCAGAGGGGTCCCCTGCCAGAGATCCATGGTCCTAGGGCCTCAGTAAAATTTCAGAAAAATAAGTAACTGCCTTAAGGATACTCAAAGAACTAAAGGAAGAAATGTTTAAAGTGAAGAAAACAACATGTAAACAAAATGGAAATATAAATTAGGAGGTAGAAATGCTAAAAATAACACACTTCCAAAAAAATTCTGGAGTCCAAAGTACAACTAAAATGAAAAATTCCATAGATGAATTAAATGTAGTTTTGAGCAGGAAGAAGGAGGAATCAGTGAACTTGAAGTTGGACAATGAAAATTATTTTGTCTGAGAAACAAAAATAAGAAAAGATTGAAGTGAAGGGAGACTAAGGGACCTGTGGGACCTGTGGGACACCAGTAAGCAGACCAATATTTATGCACTAGGGGAATCCCTGAAGAGAAAGGCGCTGAGAGAATTTTAAAGAAATAATGACTGAAAGCTTCCCAAATTTGATAAAAGGCATGACTATAAATATCCAAAAAGGTCATCAAACTCCAAGTAAAATGAAATCAAAAACCCACAGTAAGACCCATGATAATCAAACTTTCAAAAGCCAGCAACAAAGAGAGAATTCTGAAAGCTGCAAGGGAGAAGTGAATCATCAGGTACAAACCATCCTAAATATGGTTATCAGCAGATTTCTCATCAGAAACCTGGGGGCCAGAAGGCATTGAACTAGTAGACTCAAAGTGATAGGAAAAAAATGGTCAACCAAAAATCTTCTACACAGCCAAACTCTGCTTCAAAAGTGAGAGAAATATTAAGACTGTCCCAGAAATAAAAAGTTAAGAGAATCTGTTATCACTACGTCTGCCTGCGAAGAATACTCCAGGGTATCCTAAAAGGTGAAATTAAAGGACACTAGAGTATAACTCATGCTGTATAGGCCAACATCTCCCTGCAGGTACATACATGAGCAACTACTAAAGCTAGCATTATTGTGACAATGGTTTATACACGCGTTTTATTTTCTATGTGATTTAAGAAACTAATCTTACAATGAAAGTAAATAATGTAGAAGATGCCAGTATTACCATTATTATTATAGAGGAATGAGATGGAGCTGATCGAACCCATTATTGTAATTTATTGGAGTTAAGTTGGTATAAATTCAAACTGTAGTGTTATAACTCTAGAATGTTAAATGTAATCCCCATGGGCACCACAGATAAAATCACTATAGAATATACACAAAGGGAATTCCAACATTTCATTATAAAAGTCAACTAATAAAAAACAGGAATGCACAAAATGAAGGGCAAAGTAAAATGCTTTAAGAAAACAAAAGCTCTCTTCTTGTCAGTATTACTTTAAATTTTATTGGATAATAAACTACAATCAAAAGGCAGATATGGGTAGGATGGATCAAAAACAAAAGATCCAAGTGTATGCTGTCTGCAGGCGACTAACTTGAGATTCAAAGACATGAACAAGTTGAAAGTGAAAAGAATGGAAAAAGATAATCCATGCAAATTGTAACCAAAAGAGTGCAGGATGGCTCTACTAATTCAGACAGAACAGAGTTTCAATCGAAAAAGGTTGTAAGACTCAAGGAGCATATCACATTTTAATAAGTTTTATGTACTTCAAGAAGATATAATAATTATAAGCATTTATGCATCTACTGACAAACTTTCAAAATATATAAAGCAAAAGCTGACAACTGAAGGAAGAAATACACAGTTCTATATAACAGACCTATCTCCAGTAATAATTAGAGACTTTAATATGAAATAACAACAATGGATAGCACCATAAGACTGAAAATAAGGAAAGAGGACTTCAACAACACAAATAAGCAGCTAGATTTCACAGTCACAAAGCACCATAAATAGAATACACATTCTCCTCATGTGCACTGGGGACATCTCCCAGGATACGACCAGTCACAAATTAACATGAACTAATCAAAAGGTTTTAAACAGATAGAAATCATACCAAGTAGTTTCTCGGCCCTCATGGGATAAAGTTGTTTAACAAAAACCTTCGCAGTCAGAAGCTTTTCTGAAAGAACAGGTTCATTGACTAGCCACCTGCTAGTCAGGGAAAAACAAAAACAAAAGCAAAACAAACCAGGTCCTGGGGCATGTGGTCTGAACTACCAGCAGCAGGGACCGATCGAGAAGGCAAACATTTCTGCCATCTTGGGTTTAATGGGGTTCTTTTTATAGTTTTAAGGAGAAAGATATGTTATTTTGAAGAAATTCGCATTGGCTATAGGTAAGGGGGTGCAGAAGAAGAATGAGTGGGGTAGTTCTGGGATAGGTGCAGAGTCTGTAGAGGAAGAAATGTTGGGGGCTTTGGTTGTTGGATGGCAACAATCTGAAAAGTTCATGTGTAACACAAGCAGGATGTGGTGAAATCTGGTGGTCAGCAACTCCTTTTGAAATGAGAGCTGTAGCAGCTCTTATACTAACACTATTCTGAAATAGCTCTGGAAGTTGATTCAAAGTTTCAACATACAACCCAGAAAGTGAGCAGTCTTATCTGCCCTTGGCTCTGTTAACTGAGTAACTACCTATCTCTCCTACCCACCCTCAAGTCTTCTGTAATTTAATTTAGGTTCATGTCACCGTGATTACTACATTTTTAATGCCCACAATAGGTTTATTATTACATATAGTATTATATAATTTTTATTTCCTTCCATTTAAATTTCTATGTAGTACACACTGGTCTCCATAAAAAGCCCAAGAATTGATTGGCTGTAAATACAACTTGTCACACAGAAAGCAAAATGAAATCAACATTATGGGAATGCTTAGGAGAGAACCAAACAAAAATAGAGCTAGTGACATTTACCTTATCTCTCTAAGGAGCAACTTACCCCTCATTACAAGCATAGTGTGCCTGTGAACCAAACTGGTAAGTTCCGTTTACGTAGACTACTTCACCATTTGGGGGATCTCCTAGCTGTGGACACGGTTTTTCTAAAAAAAAAAAAATGTTAAGTTTATACAGGTTTCAAGTATACATTTCTACGGTACATGATCTGTGCATTGTATTGTGTGCCCAACACCTAAAGTCAGATCATTTATGTCGTCATATATTTGGTCCTCTTTACCCTTTACTACCTGCCCCCACCAACCACCTTCCCTCTGGTAACCACCAAAATGTCATCTGTTTATATGTGTGTGTAAGTTTCAGTTTTATATCCCACATATGAGGGAAGTCATATGATTCTTAGCTTTTTCCAATTGACTTATTTTTCTTAGCATGTTATTCTCAAGTTCCATCCATGTTGCCACAAATGGCTGAACTTAAGAATCACATTTCCCCAGAGAATCGATAGCCAAATAAAAAATTTCCTGGAGATTTTCAAAGCCTGAAAAAATACACTGCTATCTAAAATCGAAGTTCACGCAAGAAAACCATCATTTCAGTAGTGAACTATCAAGTCTAAAATATGTGAAAGTCTCTAGGGCAGTAAAAGTAAAAAGTTTTGTGTACTTACTTGTACAAGCCTCCTGGAGAGGTTCCCATGTGTTATCAGGCTGACAAACAGAAGACAGGGGAAGAGGGGGAACCATACGCATGTATCCTGGGTGACACTCATATTCTACACTGTCCCCATGACTATAAGTTTGTGCAGGAGAACCTTTGAGCATCATAGATTCATATCTTGGTGGATCACCACAGGCATCTGGGCACAACAGAATGAGAACATGAAAGTAAAGCATTTTCTCCTTTTCATGGATAATAGCTGGCAGCAGGCATTCAGGACAGAATAAATGGAAAGGTCATTGGCAATATTTTAAGTGATTGTTCCGTGCTTTTACAGGATGATGTGCCACACCTGATTTAAGTAACATTTGATTAGCTTTTGGTTTCTTGGGGAATAAAGCGAATATTCATTCAACAGTAAGTTGAAGAGACAGCAGCAATATTTTTGCTTTTAAAGTATATTTCTAAGTATGCAACCTTCACCATTTTTTTCTGAATTCATTTCACACTTACCTCTCTCCTAAGAAAACTTCTGTAGTATATAGCCCTTGATCAGATTACTCTACCACAGTTTGAAACACAAACTTATGATGATGACTTGTCATTTCAAGCACAGACTTCTCTTGGAATGCAAGTTCCTAGAGGTCAGGGACCATATACCTTCTTTTCCTACTATACTCTGCACCCAGTGGGCGCTCAAAAAATGCTCTCATAAGCACTGACTATTAAATAATTGCAGATTTCAAAGATCAAAATACGTACTACACTATTTCAAAATATGACTTCATATGTTTATATCATTGAACTGAGCACTTTATAAGTGAATAGATACCCATTAAATATCAACATATATAACTTTAACATTATTTTAAATATAATTTATTCTTCCTTCCCTAATCAATGGATCATGCTTGGCCTCAAAATTTCTCCGAGGTAGCTGTTTAGGCATATCGTTATGCCATTAGAATTTTTTATTTCTTGGGTGTTTTGGTAGTTTTTTACTTCCTAGAATAGCATTACTTCTACTTTAGCAATTCCTCTTCATTTAAATTATCTGTGGGCTTGAAAACCTAACAAATCTGATAGAACTATAGTGCCGTGGGGATCTCGTCCCAGCCGAAACCCGTGGGTGACGGTAACCAATGCGTGTATAAATCTCACACTGAGACACGCGGGTGGAAGGAATCCGGCGGCCACGGGTCTCCTCCACCATCCCCCATCTTGGGGAGAAAGACCTCGTGGGTTGCTTAGCCGGGGGTTTTATTAGAGGCATTAAGGCACATTTACATTGGATTGATTATTCATGGGATTAAGCAGAACAGGTAGGATTACTCATAGCAAGGCATTGGGATGTTGATTCAGATCTGGTGGCAGACACGACCAGGTTAAAGCAATATTCAAGGATTAGCAAGCCAGAATTTTTTAAGATACACCTTTGCCAAATTCCTATTAGAGAATTCCCATCCCACAGATATGATCCACACTTGCTCACACAGGAATTACATGGAGCTGTGCTCAAAACGTGTAAATTCTCAGGACTGCGTGTTTATACACATGTGGAAATCACTGCCACACTATAGTGTAAAATAATGTGCTGCAGACGCATATAGTCCTAAAAGGCTAGAAGAATGCAGAAGCCTCTCCTACAAGGTTAAGGACCTAAGGAGAAAGGGCATAGATCTGTTTGATCCCTGAGGAGCTTTTCTGATGCCCTGGATTGCTCTTATATCAGATTGATGTTACCCTTCAAAAGATATATATTTGCACTTCTATCGAATAACA
>PVJI01033907.1:0-10880 GCA_004026765.1 Micronycteris hirsuta | reverse complement strand
TAATTTCTACATCTTCATGCAAAACCTAGAGCCCTCTTCTTCAAACCATTGGTTTCAAAGATGCATCTTCAGCCTACACTCAATGCTACCCTTTCCGTCTGAGGCCATTATTCCTCAACTGAGGGAACAGCTAATTAGTGTGGATCAGCTAATTGTATGGATCAGAGCGTCAGCTAATGACCTGAATTGTGAGGTTTCCATCTCCACTGAGGCAGTGAGTTTCTCAGAGACAATCTGTATTCCATTTCCAGAATTGCTCCTCCCTTCAAACAACTGCCTGTGTTCTAACTGCATTTTCTGAGGTTCTGTATTTGTCTATTTGGCATCCATTAATCACAGAGCCAAACTAATAGCCAACGTTGCTTACATCTCCCCGGTGATCTAGTTTTGGCAAGGGCACAAAAATCTTATTACATACCCTCCAACTAATTCCAAGTCCATACTCCCAACCAGTTCTTTTAACTGACTCTCCCACATCAAGTCAATATTACCCTTGCCCCAAGTTACCCAGAGCTAGGTACCAGATAACTAGAGAGTGCTCTTATAGCTCAGAGCCCTCAAATAGCTACTGATTAGCCATCCCTAAGCCATTTCCCGGACCCTGCTCAGCCTTCCCAGTTCCCCCATGCTTTCTTCTGGATCCAGCATCTGCTTCCTGAGCAATCCCGGTGCTGCCCCTTGTGGCCTTGTGTGACATTGCATGCCTTCTCTGGGAAACTGTAAGTAATAAAAAGGTTCTTTCAATAATGTAAGTCTTTCTGTGTCACCACTCAGTCACCTTTATAATTTAAGACCCAGGCATAAATCAACCTTGCTCACATCTATCCTATCAGTTACAAGTATGTCCTGGTAAGGAGATATAACTGGCTTATCACATACATGGCACAACGAGGGAAGGGCTGTCCCAGGGGCGTGCTTTGCTGGTGCTAGCTCAGCAGCATCTTCATCTATAAATAGGGTGACCATATGCCCCATAGAGTCCAAGTTTACCCCTGTCGACCTGTGCAATTATTAATAGTGCCCTTGGTCACTCCCAAAGCTATCCCAGTTTAGAATATAAATCATATGGTTACCCTGATATAAAGGGCCAATAATTAATTACCCATTAAATAGGCAAATGTCTTTGTTACAGAGGACTAATTGAAGTTTAGTCATTTAGTCCAACATTTCCACTTGAAGAAAGGGTCAAAATGTCACAGACTTTCTAAAAATACAAGTGTTTGTCTTCACAAAATATGTGAGAAGTTCAGGAAGAAAAACCATCTGTGTGAAGTATGTATACAAAGCAGAGCAATGAATCACGATCACTCCAAGGTTTTGTTGCTTTTCATGAGATCGGAGGGACATATTTACATGGTCCGCAAAGACTGGACAAGGGTAGGGGTCACTATGGGCCAATCATTGGCTTCAACATACCCATATGTTTTAATGTTTGGTGACAGAGGTGAGATATAGTCAATCACTCCACAGATATATCTTGTCCTTAATATGTACCGAACACTGTATTAAGTGCTGGGAATACAATTCGAATCATTTTCTTCCTTGAGGAGCTCATTCTATAAACAGAGAGTTACAAACATGAGAAGTATTTCAAAAGGTGTAACCACTGGCTACTATAGGCCCATTGAAGAGAAGCACTTATCCTAGTCCTGAGGGTACAAAAAAATTTTCAATTGAAATTTGGAGTGGGTTGTGGGAGGATAGGAGATTGAATTAAGGACCCCGGTAGAAGTTAAACCAGTGAGAATAGAGCCATTTTTCAAGTTTCCAGAGGTGAAAGAGCAGAGTCCAAGGGGATTGGAGGACCGGGTTGGGAGACAATTTGATATCAAGCATCAAAATAAACAGAATATAATAACATGACTGAAGGTCTGGCCCGGAGTCTTAGCATGTCTGGACATGTAGAAGTGGGTGTTTTTAAGGACTGACAGTAAGAAAATTACTAAAGCCAAAATAAGAGAAAATGGATGATGAAGACTCGTGATTTTCAATCCATCCCTAAACAACCTATATCGTTCTTCAGGTGCCAGGACTGGCGCTGACTTTGTCCTTCACACCTGTAGCCTCCATCCTGTGGAGAAGCATCAGCCGTGTCAGTCACAGGGACAGCTGTCTCACCATTCTCCCAGGGGAGTCTGTCTGGGGTTGTTTGTCATCAGGCCCTAAAAAAATCTACGACATGCAGCTGCACAGTGTGTGACGGCATGTATAACAATGAGAAAAATTCATGATTTCAGAATGTGTCTGAACTGTGGTTTGTGTCTCTACTCCCCCATTGGATGTGGAGCTGGTTTACCCTCTAGAGGGTTATAAATCAAGAGCCAGCACTAAGGGTTTGCTGAGGCAAACCCAAGGCTGAAGGAGCAAACCCTCTGTACCGACCTGACTTAGATGTGTTTGGAATATGGTCTTGCTCTCTTCCCAGGCAAAGGGAATTCCTGTAAAAAGAAAGACACAATATTGACTCTAGCAATGTTTTAGATACACAGGTTGTTAGACAATAAAGGGACATTAGGGATATTTTTGCCCTCTGCTCTCCTCTTCTCAATGAGATATTTAATGGAAATCATTGACTGGGATTCTCTTTTTTATTCCAGAAGCAAACACAGTTAGATTCAACACCTTGGAAACTAGAATTTTGTTGTATTGATAAGTTATAAGAGCATTCCTGCTGTACAAGTGGTATGCTTAGACTAAGCAAAGGGGCAAATTGGACTGTGTTCTGCACCCCAAAGTACTTAGTGTCTCGGAGTACAGCCCTGAGGATCGCCAAGGCCCACCATGGGACACTCTTAATTAGTGCCCTGTACATGGGCTCAGCCTCTCCATTCTCTCACCCATCACCAAATTTCCCCATTAAGTTCCCATAGAGTTCTGGTAGGGGAGCATTAGTCTGATAAACTCATTTACTCCAAGACATCCATATATACCATCCTACTGGGAGTAAATTGTAAAAATATTTACTTACTAAGTTATACTTAAAAAATAGAGGCTAATGTTTTTGGATGTGATGAACCAGGCGTTGCACCACTTCAAATACATCATCTTATTTAATCGTGACAAGGTACGCATCATATTACTCCCATTTCTCGTGTGAGGAAAGTGAGGCTGGGAGTGGTTGCTCAATGTCATAGTATTAATAAGTGGTGGTACTGGGATTTGAATTCAAAGCCTATGGACTTCACCATAGAGCCTGGAATGAAGCAAGTACTCCATGAATTGTGACTGCAACAAACAGCTGAAACAATGATATCTGCATGTCTGCGATAATGCGTTTCCACAAAGGCACAAATTAGGGTCTTTCTGATTCAATTCCCTCTCAATTGAGAGTTTAACTAAACTATTCCACAATACTGCTGCACTGGATTCCATTTCATGTGGCCGAGTGGCCCGCCGGGGCCTTGATCTGGCTCTCCTTCCAGCATGTCCTAGACAATAGCCTGCAGAGTCATAAGTAAAGGCAAGTTCCTGAAATGACTCCCCCAGCCACACTGTGTTAGTGAGTCACCCCCACCTCCCAGAGCCTTCTCCTTGTGTGCCCCTAATAGGAAGCCCTGGAAATTTATTAAAACATCACTCTTTTTTTCATACGAATGAACCAATCTGGCTTCAGCCTGGGAACTTTAAAACACTTCACCCACAGACCATAATAAAGGCATATGCCCCAGGTCTTGCCATGTTCCCTCATTGTCCCCTGTGGCCCCCAGAGGCATGCCTTGGACCCCCTCCAGGAGCTGTGTATCATAAACTTCTCCATTTCAATTCTCCTGTGGTCTTTGGTTGACCCTGTGGCTCACCTTCTGACACTCTGGGGTTCTTTTTAACAAATGTTCACTTAACAAAGTCACAGCACTTCATATTACACCCTAGAAGCAGCCTCCTCACATCTCCTTTCATTAGTTTAGCAAAAACCAAAAAAACCCAGCCAATAAAGACCCTCTTTGACGGTGAAGCTGCCTCCATTTTTCCAAAACGAGGAGTTGCAGTTTCTGCTTTACCCTGCCCTGCCCTGCCCTGTTTTCAGTCATGTCATCTTCCTCATTGTCATCGTTGCTCTGCTCCCTCCCTCAAGACTGTTCAAACGCCAGGAGCTCGTGGAAGTGTCCTCTGTTACAGTGAGTGGCCAGAGAGAGCGCTGCCGGGAAACGTGCCCTCAACCACTCCAGAGAACCCATCACCCCTTCAACTTCCTCTTAGTTCACGCTTAGCTCGCCCTGTTCTTTAGCTTCCTCATTTGCAGCACGAGAAGCTGTGCCAGGAAACGGGTCCAAGACAAATCCTGGGTATCACTCAACATTTTACTTTTCACGAAGAGAATTGTCACCCCTGGGCCCAAAAGCTCGCTGTCAGTCTCTTGGGCACTGAGAAGAAGGGCCTGTTACGTCAGCCACCATGAGACAGACTCAACTGCCTTGGCACCACCACATATGGCCACACTGCCTCTGTGTGTGTGGTGGCGGGGGACAGGGTTGGTTTTACCGTTCCTGTCTCTGGAGCTTCTACAGCTGCCCACAAGCTCTTTAATCCTATCAGAGCTGCAGTGTCCTGTTTTCCGTTACCACCATGCTCAGACTGCCAGACACAAGATATATATTCATATTGACAAACTCATCTCTCTCCAGAGAGGCCTTCTGTTCAGCTTGCCTAACCTCCCTTGCCTGCCCTTACTGTCCAGGGACTTCCTCAGACAGACCCCACTCTCCAGATATTTTCCAAATCACTCATTCTCACACTCTCTCCAGGACCCTGAGGGCAATTTAGGATCTTTGATGATGTCGTGAGTATGAGGGAGAGCCCCACTTCCTGGCAGGTAAGAGAAGAGCAGAACATGTGAAGGCTGAGCTCTCTGCCCACAGCATTCAGTCCAGGACCTACTGTCCTGTTCTCTCTCACAAGCCACCTCCATGCTCTCCTCTACTGGAAAACTCACCTGCCTGGGAGTGAGCTGCAGACAAGACTTGGAAGTTCCCTGCCCATTTTTTGTTAAAATCATAATTCATTTTTTTAAGGTAGGCCAAAGAAAAGACATGAGACGTTGCTGGCTTTGACAATGGAGAAAGGGGCCACAAGCCAAAAGATGCAGAGAGTCCTCGCCAGCTGGCTGAGCCAAGAAAGCAGTTTGTGCCCCAGAGCCTCCAGAAGGGACCCAGCCCCGCACACACTGTGATTTTACCCCAGCGACACCTGTGCTGGAACTTCTGACCTCCAGAACTATAAGATAAGAAATTTGTATCATTGTAGGCCATTAAGTTTTATGTAGGGCAGCCATAGAAATGAAAGCAGGTGAAGAAGACCAGGTGGTGTGAAGCCCTTGTCTTCTCAGAGTCCTATTAGAATAGACTTTATGAAAGGACTCCCTCTCAACCGGCAGTCACCTCTCAATGAGAATCTGTGACGACAACTATGAAAAAAGCCAAGTCACTGTGTCTCCAACTTAGAAATTTTGAGAAAGAAAGGGAAAACATGTAAAAGGACATTATCCAGACTACCTAGAAATACTAATTGATACCAATGAGGAAGGACATGGACTGGTACACATTAACTCCTGAGATTATTTTCAATACCAACTTTAACCTTTAACCCGAATGTTCTTTTTGATCACCAAGCAAACGAATACTTTACAGTTATGTATTTTATTTACTATGGTCCTAAAAACACAAAGGAGAATTAAAGGGTCTTTGAGATCCTTTGGAGTCAGAGCATCTCAGAAAATCTCAACTCACTATTAATCCTGAAGAACTTGTTCATTTACCCCTGAACAATCCAAATCATGATATTCAGCCATTGCGCAAGGTCTAATCAGCAAACTCTTCAAGGGGAGAGAGCTTGGCTCAGTGCTATTCCAGCATGAAATGAAGCATCACCAAATTTGGTCAAAGCATTTAAATCAAGTGTCAGAGATGCTTTCTCTTATCATTGGCATTTCATTTCATATTCCCTTCCAAATACAAAAAAGTGAGTTACCTTTCTCTCCCCCAGCAACACTTGAAGATAGTCTTGAAAAATAGTTTCAAATTCCTTCTTGTCACTTACTTTTGTTTATAAAATTGGAAAAAAATAAGTTAATAAAAATTCCTACCATTTACTGAGAAACTACTATAGGCCGGGCACCTGATTATTACTCCTGTTTATTAGCAGATGAAACTAAGGCTTGGAGAGTTCAAACAACTTACCCAAACGCACTGAGGTGAGGGGTGGCAAAAGCCAGAGCACCTTTCCTCCTTACTCAGGGGTCTTTTGGTTTCATTCATTATTCTCTGTGTTTCTTGAGTATGAAGTAAGTTAAAAAACAACAGTGAGAGTCCCAACACAGGTTAGGATGGTAGCTGGTGGGTCCAGTGTTAGGTCACGAGGACGCTTCCCCATCCCAGGTCTGCGGTGCACCTGGCAGTGCACAGAGAGGGCCACCGGCTTCCCTCTCTAGGGTGGACAAATAGGAAACCAAGGCAACTCTTCCTTGTTTTTCAGTACAGCTTCCATCCATCAGTAATTAAACTTCTTTCCTGACAGGTACACTGGGATGGTGAGAGTACCTACATGGCCTGCAGGCATGTGGCACATCGAGGGTTACAGTAAACTCCCCGTTCTGTCAGGTGAGAAAACAGCAATGCTGGGTTACTAAGCCAGCATCCTGCATTCTTTACGCTGCTGCTTTAATTTTATCTCCGTTCCCCCAAAATCTTTCCTTCAAAGAAATATTTAGTATCTGGTGCCATGTAAATTGATCTGTTTGTTCTATCAAGATCATTAGCCCTAAAGTATTCCCTTCCTACAGTTCACTACTCACCCTCCACTCTTTAGAGCAAAATCCCCATTTCATGGATGTTTTCTACAGCCATGACTGCGGGAGAATGATTCCTGAATTGCTCTCCTTTCTTTGCTTTCCTTTTGCCGCCGTACTTCTGCTCCTTCTTGACATTTCACAGGCCGGTCTTAATTTCCCCAATAACCGTGTGGTGGCCATGATGCTCTGATGTCCTTGTGAATCCTGTTGCAAGGCCTGGACCCCCTTTCTGGTGGCTGGAGTACTTTAAGCAAAGAATTAGCGATAACAATATGGTTGCATGGGCTGCTATAGGAACAACCAAGCATGAAGTGAATTAGCTCCTTTGTCTTTCCATTCACAAGGAGCCAACTTGAGCTCATCTGTAGAGGGATAAATACCTATAACATTTCCCATGTACACAGGTACATAGCTAACAAACACAATTGTTCTTCACATGCGGTGGCAGTAGATAAAAGTAACAGGAGAGGGGATGAGAAAAAAGTGGGTTTTGCAGGGATCATATTTATAGTCTCAGAAGAATCACAGAGATCATGGTAATGTACCCATACATGGGTCAAAATATGAGCGTAACGGCTTGTGAGAAAGTAGGTCACTTCTTGTGGAGGTTGCCCTAACACTGGAAATAAAATTTAAAAAAGCAAGCCTTCTGGGATCTGGCCTTTTGGTTTTCTGATTTAGAGTTCAGGCCTCAAAGTTAGAAAACCTGCATTCTATTCCTGTACTTGGTCTTCACGCTCCCAGGGTTCCTCAGGGAATAATCCAAGTAATGAAACAGGCAGGGGATTGTAGGCAAGAAGAAACCAACTTAGTTCTAAAATATTGGACAAAGTTGGGGTGACCCCAGGCTAACACGGAGTGAAGTTCAAGGAAAAACGAGACCAGTAAACAAAATGGAACAAAAGAAGTGTGCCAATTCAACATCAGGAATCTAGCTACCTGTGATTTGCCTTAATAATTACCAAAGTAAAATTAGGAATTATGAACGAGTCAAGAAAAATAAGTTGCGGTTTTGCAGGTGCAGGCCTGAGTGCAATCAGACCTCAAACACTCAGATTCAGGTCTCAATGCAAAGTATTTTCCCAAGAGAAACCAAGAAAAGCTTAGTATGTTAAAATAAGAGAACAACCATTAAGTATTATAGAGACAGCTGATACTTACACTAATAACATATAGAATGTTATTTGGGATTTTTGTTTTCCCCAAATCTTAATGTTTCTAATGCACGTCTCAAGGTAAAAGTTTTTCTTTCATTTCTAAAGTGTACCAAACACATTACAAATTTACTTGAATGAACCATAGCATGGGAAATTTAAGGCAAGATGCTAATATTTTCTTTAGGCAAATACACACTGAGTGATAGTTTCAAAATCATGTTAGCCTTTTACTTCTAGCTAAAATGAAGTAGCTTGCACCAGAGAAATTATTCTGGTAGGAACCAATTAAAAAGTCAGCTAAAATATAAAGAAAAGAAACAATAACAACAGCGCTGTGATTGAAGGCATTGGAAAATGACTGAGCCCACTAGGATCTGAGGGGCCGAAATCCAGGAGAGCAGAGAAATGGGAACCACAGGGAGCGGAGCTGACACTCTGCAAGTGTTTTTCCGTTCAGGACAATTACTAGTTTTGGGCTTGGAATCAGAGGCTAAAAACCCACCTAGAGATCTGTGGCTGGTAAGCAGAGGAATAAAAAGAATTTATGGAAATTTCACAAGGCTCTCTCTTTCTCTCTCTCTCTATATATATACATATATATACATATACATATATATATATATATATATATATACATATACATATGGAGGTTGTATATGTGTGTGTGTGTAGCGAGAGAGAAAGAGACAGAGAGAGAAAGAGAGACAGAGAGAGAGAAAGATTGGGCAGTCAATGCATCCAAGACTTAAAGGAGAATCCTGGAGAGAAGGTAAGCATAGAGAAGTAAGTTAGCTATCTCATTTTCTCCTAGAGGCACATGGCAAATTCTTAAGCCACACAGGACAAGAAGCTAAGCAGGAATTCACAGGAAATCAAAACAGAGTTTTGGCCTCACAGAACTGAAGAGACAAAGATAGGAGCTCAGGACCTGATGAGGTGGAGAAGCCCCAGTCACCACTCCAGTCAGGTTAGCTGCTAATTGAATCAAAGGGATCTGCCCCCGTCTGACTACAAACTGGGAATGAACATGGAATCAATCCAAGTTTGTCTTCTGCCCTGTGGGGTACTCCCCGGTACCTTTTCCACCCCCTCTCACCTGCTCCGCCCACCTGACTCACACCGCCCCATTCGGTACTTCCAATGAGGCTGATGAAGTCTCCTGCTACTGATTTCCCAGTAGGAAGTCATTAATTAACCTTCTGCCTTTATAACCATCCAGAGAGAACATACCAAAACAATAGCGACCTCCCTGCCACCATCACACAGTAGCACCACTCAGCAGTCCAGGAGCAGACACTCCAGGCCCTGGGGACAGAAGACAAATCAGACATTGCTGTTGGAAGGTCAGCCCTTCAAATCACATTTGCCAATGACTGCCTAGTTGCTTCCTGGCAGGCCAGCCTTTTCCTGACTTGGACTCAGCCACTTGGGCCCTAACTCAAACAAGCCTCCAAGCCTGTTGGTTTGTTTAATTGTGTTTTTACAAGTATCAGGCACTGTGTTGGACACTGGTGTCTAATACCTCACTTATTTAAATGGTACCAGTTATCAGTGGTTTCATTGGGTGAATAGCACGAATCACCTGTAGACGATAAAGCATGATCAATATGAAGAAATAATCCTGACATGGCTTGATTTTAAGAGCAGAGCATGAATGTCAAGCCTTCTCCTTTCTTTGACAAGGAAAGGGATGTTAGAGCCACTTCATTTGGGGTGAAGAAGACCCAAGAAATATTAGACAAATGTCTAAGATCCAGCAAACATTTTTTTCTCGGTTAAGTACGTCTGATTTAAGGAATGGATATCTAACCTGGGGTACTGTCTTTGTTTTTTGGAACACCTCTAAATTGGGACTAGGCATTCTTGCGGGTCAAAAAAAGTCCTGTGAAATCTTTCTTGTGACAAATATACCAGTTGGTAGCTAAGCAGCATTTAGAACTATGGAGATATCCAGGAGGACCAGGGAAAATGAAGAGACATGTTAATTTTCATTCCTAATTATAAATGATGTACAACAGGTAGTTTGGAAATTATCGGCCTATCTGAAATATGGGGTATCTAGGGGATGGCACTTCCAATGGGCAGCGAGCACTTCTAATGAACACAGACTTCCTAAGTAACCCCAGCTCTTTCCAGCCTCTTTCCTCATGGATGTCTCTCCAGTGCCCTGTTCTCAGACTCCCAGTCATGAAGCCTCCACCCCTGGGATGTCACCTCCTACCAGGTGTTGAGCCTCTAGACTACTGAGCATCTGACAGTCTCCCAAACCCTATGGACAGTTCACTGCTTGCCTATCCCTAGAAGCAGGCACTGTGCACTCCCTAGGCCTGCCCCTACCACCAAGTGAATGCATCTAATGTCCAAGTCTTGATCACGCCTACTCCAACTGTAACTACTGCCTCCTAAGCCTAACCCATCAAACGATGCCTGCACGTGTATGAATATACACACATGCACCTACATTCGTATGCACATGCACACATATATGAAGAATGAGAGAGCACAAAAGATCTTAACTAACGAGTACATATATTTTTTACTTTCCTCTTCATGTCCCAGGAATTTTATGGAATTCCTTCCAGGGGAAGGGAGGAGTTGAGGAAACCCAAGAGGCCCCAGAGCCACCCCAAACCCCATACTTAGTGCAGCTTCCTGACCAACAGATTCGTATATTGCCTTTTGTAGAAAGCATGAGTTTGAAGAAACGATGCTTCACTTTTAAAAGGGTGTGTGTGTGTGTGTTGAAAGCCAGAGATTTAGTTCAACGCCTTTGTCTCACAAATGAGCAAATCAGGAAGAAATGAAGATTGCCACTTCGGGCAAGATGGAGGCGTAGATAGACACACTGTGCCTCCTCACACAACCAAATGAGGAAAAACAGCAATTTAAATAAATAAACAAAAACAGCCAGATCTGACAGAAAATCGAACTGAGAGGAA
>PVJI01033906.1:0-10879 GCA_004026765.1 Micronycteris hirsuta | reverse complement strand
TCCAGCAAAGATTTCATTTAGAATGGAAGGGCAGAGAAAGTGCTTTGCAGATAAGGTCAAGTTCAAGAAGTTCATCACCACCCAGCCTTTATTGTATGAAATGTTGAAGGGAGTTATATGAGGTATGGAGGAATATCAACAGGGGAGTGGTTGGGGGAGAGGGTGGGAATGGGGCACAGAACAAGTAGCATAAATGGGAAGTAGACAACAGACAAGGGGAGGTTAGAATAGTATAGGAAGTACAGGAGCAGAAGGACTTATGTGTAAGACCGATGGACAAAACTAAAGGGAGGGGAAAGGGGGGTAAGGGGGAGGGGGGAAGGAAGGGGGGAAATGGGGCAACTGTAACAGCATAATCAATAAAATATAGTTAAAAAAATTAAAAAGAATAATAACACCTAAAAAAAAAATATTGAATTTCTCTACTTTCCATTCCAAATCTAAGACCAGTCTAAACCAATTCAGGCACCAATATTTATGATCACACTCTTCATGGTGAGATAAATTTGAAGTATATAGATGGGGGAAATGCTTGACCTTTTAGTCCATCTTTTAATTTAGACTATTAATACAGGGCTTGCTGTAAGGTTTGATGTGCATTGGTAAACTTGTAGTGAAATTTTAGTAAGTGATGTAGTCACAGCAGCTGGGTTTTTGGCATGCTTGCCGACCGTCAAGGCAGAGCTTCCTAAGCAGATGGGGGAGGGGTTAGTGATGGAAAGACTTTTATTAATTTCCAATAGCTCTAGTGACTAGACTTATGCTCCTGCCATTCTAGTCCCGGTTCCCACTTTGTTTTCTGTGGTTTTCCAGCAGGTTTTAAAAAGTTTTATATCACCCCCAACAGCTTTACTGCCACCTCTCTCTCCAGGTGACATGAGGAAGTAATGAGCAAAACTGTAGTAGTTTATGTTGTGGTATACTTTAGAAGTGTAACCATAATTTAAACATCCTGCCTGTAGTTCTTTTAATAACAAAGTGACCCCAATCATAACTGTGAACTCTACTCTGTTTTGTAATAAAAAGGATATATTATCTTTTTCTCAAACACTAAATCAACAAAACTGATGGAAAGCCTACATATAAGACGTTTTTATAATAACTATTTAGAAGTAGTTTTCCTGTCTTTAAGAAGCTTGAAGACATTTGAGGAAGCAGGCTGTAAGCTATGAAATAAAACTAACAATGGATGTTAGCAATTGACCAGTACAAATTAATGGTTATAGATACCAAGTGCTATAGAATTTTCAAGGTGAGAGAAAGTATATACAGAAAATTTGCATAAATAGGCTCTGTGGACTTGGTAAGGCATAAAGATAATTAGAGTTTAGATAAAATTGAAAGAGGTGTAAAAGCAGTGTAGACTTGGCATGATTTCCAGTTTACATGGCACACGGCCTGTGTGGGACAGCAGTGGGAGATCATAGGAAGAGGGTGATGCCAGGGGTGATGCCAGGGCAATGCTAATTATAGTAACAGTAACAATGATATTAAAATAGTTAAAATGTGGGGGCTAATTTTGACCCAAACATTAGGTTCTAATAGCATCTAGTTTAATCCTCAGAATGTTCAGAAAATGGGTAGTATGATTTTCTAAATCTTATGTATAAGGTAATGGAGACTTAGAAAGAGTACATACTTGCATAAGGGCCAAGTTTTCTTAGTGGTGAAGCCAGAGCTTGAATGCAGAGCTCTCTGATGTTTAAGCCTTTTCATTTAGTAAGGATTCACTTGACCATCCAAGGAACAATCTAAGGCATCAAGGCATGAGGACACAGCTAGGACAAAAGGAAAATTGTTAAGAGGTTCACTTTGTCAGATGGATATATAGGGGTATAGATATATGCCTCAGATATGTCTCAGATAGATATATCTCTGTATCAGATAGAAATATATCAGACTGGGGAGAGGCAAAAAGTCATTTGGTGTATATTGAACTCCTACCTCCTCTTGTTCCACTCAGGCCTTAGAGTTCTCTCTGGCCTCCTTGATCTTCCCCAAAACAGCAGGTACTTCAGTGCCAGTGTAGTGGTTGTTCCCATTGCCTGAAGCATGCATGTTGTTATTTCTTCCCCCAGATGCACACGTGAGTCTCTTTAATCACTTTCAAACTATTACTCATATGTCATTCCTCCAGGGGGCCTCTGTTGACAATTATATTAAAAGGTGAAGTTGAGATTTCATCCCAAGTATTGAAATACCAGAGCCCATGTGCTTCTAACTAATCTACCTAGCAGGGCAGATTGGTATTTAAAATGAAGTTGATACTGGAGGAGATCCAAGATGGTTGCAGAGTAGGTGAAAGCTACACTCACCTCTTCCCAGAACCGAACTGGAATTATGACTGAATTATGGGACAATCATCTTAAAAAAAAATCACTGAGGACTAGCTGAAAACAGTCTTATAATGAAGGATTTACAGAAGAAGCCACATTGAGACCGGTAGAAAGGACAGACATGAAAAGGGTTGATCCACTCCCATGAGCAGTAGCTGAGGTATATTTCAGCTTCAGGAGGTTCCCCAGAGAAGTCTGTGTCTAATCCCTAAGCCGGGCTCACCAGACCAGAGTATCCAAGCCAGGAAGAGGCACCCACATAATATCCAGCTTTGAAAAGCAGCAGTTTCTGTCCATCAAGGAGAGATGGCTAGAGACACAGGCACAGTTTTAAAGGGCCAATGTACAAAATTTCATTAGCAGCCTCTCATTTTGGGCTCGAGCAAAGGGAGAGCGGAGTAGACTAGAGTCACCTGAGGGAAGTCTGGGGTTGGTGGCTCTGGGGAGAGAGCTGAAGGGTCAGCCACCAGTATCCCTGTGCTGAGTCATTCCCCATACTACAGAAGCCATGTTTTTTGGATGGAGCATGCCTGTCCATCCAGCATCAGTCTAGGGGATTGCAATCACTCCACTCTCTGGAATCCCTCTCATTCATACTGTGGAGCTTACTCCCCGCAGTGTATAGACACAGGCTCTTTTAATGACTGAGCCTAACCAGCATCCAGAAAGCAGAGACAGGCAGAGGCAGGCAGAGGCGGATGTCAGGGTACTTTGGAACATTTGTTGACATGCCCCCAGGCACAGTGTTGGTAAAACCCAGCCGTGGTGCACAATTTAGTATTTTCCACACACACACAAACCCAGCAAAAGGAGGCACAAACAGTGGGTCCCTGATAGCTCCAAACGGGCTGCCCAGGGCCAGTCACAGTTAGTGTCTAATATTGATATGAACCAGGGTCTCTCCCAAGAGGCCCAGAACCAACACAGCCACTGGCCAGATTCAGACAACACTAGAGCAGGATCCAATAATCTTAACAAACAGCATATCCAAAGGAAGACCTCGGTTGTGGGTTTGATCTTTGGTCTGGGTGCTTTTGATCCCCTGGGCACATACAGAAGGCAACCAATTGTTGCTTCCCTCTTGCATTGATGTTTCTCTTTCTCTCTTCCTTTCTCTCTCTAAAAGCAATGAAAAAAATGTACTTGGATGAGGATTTTTAAAAAATGTGTAGATGACATGCTCATATTGTCAGAACATAGCAATGATTTGAAATGACTTCTGATGAAAGTGAAAAAAGAAAGTGCCAAAGAAGAGACTATATTTGAACAACAAGGAAAAAAAGCTTATAATTACAGAAGAAATACGTAACTTTAGCATAGACAATGAAGGCATGGAAACTGTTAATGATTTTATTACCTTGATTCAGTCATCGATTCAAATAGGGACTGCAACCAAGAAATTCAGAGAAGACTCAGAGGGCAGCAATAGAAGAATTAGGAAAGATTGATGAGAACAAAGATGTGTCATTAGAGACCAAGGTTATGATCAACTACATCCTTGTATTCCCAATTACTATGCACGGATGTAAAAGTTGGACATTAAGGAGGAGGACAGGAAATAAGCTGATTCATTTAAAATCTGGTATTGGAGGGGACTCTGCAGATACTCTGGACCACTGCAAAGATGAAGAAGTGGGTCCTAGAGCAAATGAAGCCTGAAAACATCCCTTGAAGCACAAATGACAAAACTGTACCTGTCTCACTTCAGTAACACCACCAGAAGGCTGGTTTCTTTGGAAAAGACAATAATGCTGGGAAAAGTAGAAGGCAGTAGGAAACAAAGAAGACCAAATATGAGATGGATTGACTCCATAATAGAAGCCATAGGCACGAGTGTACAGGAACCAAGCCAGGGTGTTGAGGACTGTATGTTGTGGACATCACTCATCCATAGGGTATCCAAGAATCAGAGCCAACTCAATGGTATGTAACACACACAAGGGTGAAATATCCCATTGGGGAAGGGCCAGAAACTAATGGATCCAATCTAAACAGTTAACAGAATCTGTCCATTGAGCTGTCTTCTGATATTTTTCAATGTCAAGGACATGAACATAATCATTCCTGTGGAAGTTCTCTGTAGATCTAAGTCTTTGACTACTAAGCTCTACCTGGGATCTTCCTACCCTCACTAACCGCCCCCCCACCCCATTTTGCCCCTGCTCTCTACTGCTTTTTCCCCATAAGACTACTGAAGAGGAAGCCCTTTGAAAACTTAATAGTATTGCCACTTCAAGATCTCCAGTTTTAGCAGAATCCTGGCAAGGCAGAAAAAATAGATTGTAGCTGGGATTGGAGGGTAAGAAAGGTATACTCAGGTGGCCATATTCCCAAAACTCCCCCCCCCCCCACAAAACAGGATCTCTTGTTAAGAGCAAGATATTGAGATTAAAGAAGCTATGACTTTTTCTCTTCATATAGACTTGTAAACAAAATAATAAATTATAAAGTGTTTATATTGAGGATGTTTACTTTCAAGTGATTTAATCCTTATATATAGAAATAATTTATCCCATAAAATAGTACTTTTCCTGGAATGATAAAAATGATGAAAATTTAGTTCAAAGTGAAGATAAGAACAAAAATAGATTTAAATGTTAAACATTAAGAAGTTACACTGATGTTATAAATCACAATGACTTTTACAAGTGAACTTTTGAGCAAAGAAAGGTTAACTTAATTATTCTGTTCTGGCAAGGTTTTTATTTTTTAATCTAAAAAAAAGAAGCTGGCTAGAAAATACATGGATTACAGAGGCAATCATAGCATAAGAATAGACTTACAAAGATATGTTTTTAAAATCTGACCTAAATGGTCAAAGAAAAATGTGCCTGAAATTATTTTAGCATCTAAAAGCAATGAAAATTAAAAATTCTTTCTATGATGTTGGATACAATGAAATGTCTTGTAGTTAACCATTTTAGACCTACAAAATTGGCAGTTTTATATGGTTTATAAATTTAAAACACATCCCTAAGGAAAATTCTGCGGACATACTATAACGCATGACCACATAGGATGGAAGAAACACAAAACTCATAAAGAGAGTTATGCATTGTTGTAGGATGTAAAAAATATTTAATTAGTATCATCAGGTTTCTATAACACAATTATATTACAATTTCTTAATTATAATTAATGGTAAGTTGCATAGATTATTTGTTCAAAACATTGTGTCGGAAAGAGTATACGCATGCTATCTATTCATAATTCTTGAGTATGTGAGAATATATTTCCTATATTTTGTCATAAATATGAGAAATACTGTTTTCCTTCAAAAATATGTAGATAATCTTTTTTCTCATTTAGTAAGTGAGAAACAGACTGATGAGCTAGTGGAGTGATTAGGAAACTTGTGACAAAGTACTGACAGTAGTCTGATAGTTTCCCAATGTGTTTTGGACTCTGGTATTTGTTTCTTTTAGGTGGAGGAATGAAAAATAAAATTGTATTTTTTACATTTATTTTTCATCCAATAAACACTAGAAGAATACTGTTTCTTAGGCACTATATTAGCTTAAAACCTACATATTCAATACCCATGTGTGTTCTTTTTATCTTAAACTGTGTCTCAATATCTATTGAATATTCTCATTTGGAAGACACAAAATTAAGACTGAAACCTACTAAAATCTTCTCCCCAAAATTTATATCTTTCCCTGCAATATAGTTTTCTTTTTTGCACAGAAAATTTTATATCTTAATAGTTTTACTTATCATTATATGTTGAACATTTTACATGTCATTATAGCCCTCCAAAACATATTTAATGACAATTTGACAAACTATGGTTCAAATAATGTACAATTATTTACTCAGCCATGCTTTTATCTATGCTAAAAGTTATGATAAGCTTTTGGATGTAAGTAATTGTTTAATCCCAGTATCTTGCTGAAAGCCACCCAAGTTACCTTAAGGGGAAATTTTAAGCTGCTATAAGAATACTGGAGTGTTTCACAGATTGAAGAGAAAGGAATGCATAAAGTGACTAGAATGCACAATGGAATGCTCCCAGTAATAGTTCATCTCTGTCTCTTATTTCTGCTGCTCTCCGCCTCTCTGCCTCTTTCTCATCTCTGCAGACTGACCTTCTCTGCTCTTCAGTTCACCTGAGGATAATAATCTGGCATAGCTTCTGAATTTTTTCACTTCTTGCATTCAAGTTATCAGCTCAAACTACACAGAATCCCTAGGTGAGAAAGATGATGCAATTGACCTATTTGGTCAGTTGTCTATGCAGGTCCAATTAACAGTAGCCAATGGATCAGGGTCTCACTTTTTTTTAAAATCCCATCACCTTACCCCAACCCCTTTGGCAACCACTCTATATCTATGGGTATGTTTCTATTTTGTTTTGCTAATATTTTAAAGAATCCACTCATAAGTGTCTTTTTCTGTGTGGCTTATTTCACTTAGTAAAATACTGTCTAGGTCCATTTGTGTTGTTGCAAACGGTAAGATTTCATTATTTTTTATTGCTGAGTAATATTTTATTGTATGTATATCTCATATCTTCTTCATTCATTAATCTATTGATGGACATCTAGGTTGCCTCCGTATCTTGGCTCTTATTAGTAATGCTGCAATGAAAATAAGGGTGCATATATCTTTTTGAATTAGAGTTTCTGTTTTATTTGGATAAATACACAGAATTAGACATGCTGGGTCATATGCCAGCTTCATTTTTAAGTTTTTGAAGAATCATTGGACTATTTTCCATAGTCTTTGCAATAAGTTACAATAGTGTGTGGGGTTTCTCTTTTTTCTACATTATCACGAGTATTTGTTATTTGCTGATGTATTTATGATAGCTATTTGGACAGATGTGAAATGATATCGCATTGTCATTTTAATTTGTATCACTCTCATGATGAGAAATGTAAAGCATCTTTTCATATGTCTATGGGCCATCTGCATGTTCTCTTTGGAGACATGTCTATTCAGGTCCTTTACCCGTTTTTTAATTTAATTGTTTCTTGGATGTTATGGATATTAGCCCCTTAAGGGTTGTATCACTTGCAAGTATCTTTATCCATTCAGTAGGTTATCTTTTCATTTTGTTGATGGTTTCCTTTGCTGTGCAAAAACTTTTTAGTTTAACAGTCCCATTAGTTTAATTTTTCTTTTGTATGTAATTTTTCTTTGTATGTTTCTTCCAAAGAAACACAAAAATATATTGCTAAGAGTGATGTCAAAGAATTTACAGCCTATATTTTCTGATAGGAGTTTAATAGTTTCGGGTCTTTCATATTAGTCTTTAATCCATTTTTAGTTTATTTTGCATATGATATAAGAAAATAGTTCAATATTATTTTTTGCATTTATCTGTTCAGTTATGTGAACACCACTTATTGAAGAGACTGTCTTTACAGATTTTATATTCTTGCCTCCTTTATTGTAGATTAATTGACCATATAAGTGAGGATTAATTTCTAAACTCTCTATTCTATTCCATTGCATTGATCTATTTGTCTGTTCCTATGCCAGTGTTATATTGTTTGGATTATTGTAACTCCATAGTGTATTTTGATATCTAGGACAGGATACCTCTCACTTTGTTCTTTCTTATGATTTCTTTGGTTATTGGATTTGTGTGTGCGTGTGTGTGTGTGTGTGTGTGTGTGTGTTCCATATAAATTTTAGGATTAGTTCTAATTCTGAGAAGAATGCCATTGTTATTTTAATTTGGATTTTCATTCATTACCTATATTTTTCCCTGCTTTTCTTTTGGCCTTTCCCCCCCTATTTTTAATTGTTAAAAATTCACTTCATTTATTCTTGTTAATTGACCTCCTTCCAGTATAATAATATAAACTAGCTAGAAATTATGGGTTTTTATTTTCCAAATATTTTTTCTTCCTAATCTTCTCCTGGTAATATGTAATTAAGCAATGGGGAAAAAGTTGGGACAACTATAACTGAAAAATAATATTTTTTTAAAATTTTATTAAATTTAGTTTATTTTTTAGTTCTCTTGTTTTAATAACATGTGCATGACTCTGTCTCTTGATATATAATTTCAAAGTTGTGATATAATAACAAAAAGAAATAACATCGATGAATGTGTTCTAGTGAACTTTCAAAATAAGTAATTTGTAAGTGGGTTATCAATGGTATATGGACGCCCCCAGTAATAATTTGATGACATATTAGAACTCCATGAAAAGAGGTTTGACTTTAAAATAACCTAATTGATTAACCAATAATGAAAGTCTGGCTATTTAATAGAATAATAGAAGATTTAAAAACTATTTCACCTAGATTTAAATATATTGAAAAAATAGACTTAGAGAGAAAAGTATCCACCAAAATATGACAGTAGATCCAAATTACTGATCTTGATCCAAAATATTTAATAAACTAGAAAATAATTATTGTTGTACAAAATCAGTTTTTATGTTCCAAGTATTTATTTATTTGCTATTGTCAACATTCATTGAAATCTTTTTGTCTTCTGTGACATTGCAACCTGCCAATTTTGTTTTATCATAATTGTCATTATGATAGAGGTCTCAACCTAGGCAGGAATCAGGATGGCTTGTAGGAGGCGTTCTTACACCGTAGGATCTCCTGAGAGCACTGCAGGAAGAACTCTATATTTACAACTAAGCACTCTGATTGTAGTGAGCCCTTTTCTTAACTTCCTTTTCCCTCTCTAAAGTACTTACTTCATCTTTGTCCTGGCAGAACTTAACATGTAGCTAGGCCATGCAACGTGTCTGATCACAATCCTTTCTTTTTCCCAAATGAATCTTTTTGGTGATGGAATACCTAGTTGACTTTTATTTACAGTGGACAGTTTATAGTTTTTGAAATTTTTATTATGTTCACTTCACTGGCTCATTTCATTTCTTTTTAATTTGTGTCTGGGTGACATCCCCTAAGGCTTGGTCTTTCCACATTCACTGTAAATTCATTTCACCCACCCAAGGTCAAGTTTCTTCACTTTCCATAATAAACGTTATTCTCTTTGGTTTAAAATCCAGTGCCAAATTGAAGATTATATGTATATCCTTTTAATTTCTTTTTAATCGTTCTTTTTATAACTCTTAGCTGACCAATGACTAAATTGCAAATAATAAGCATTGTGTTGAAAGGTTGAAAGGCATCATGCAGACGTTTACGTATAGCCATTGTCTTTTTCAAACCTTGCTTGATCCCTGAATTGCAAAAATACAGTCTTCTCTTTAGTAGGTTTTTTTTTTTCCACACTGCTTTCTAAGGCAAGGTATATATAACAACTGGAAGAAATTAACTATCAATATTGATTTCGAAAATTATTTTTCATTGCTTTTTATTGTTCGGTTACTGTGGTCCTGCCTTTTTCCTTTTGCTTTCCCCTGCCCACCCCCACTGCTACAGTCCCTACTTCCCCACATTGTCCATGCCCATGAGTCCTCTATTCACATTCTTTGACTTGCCCCTTCCCCTTTTTGTCTGCATTATCCCCCTCCCTTCTAGTATAGGGAAATGATGAAAGATGGATGTATTCATTTAATATCTCAGCTTGATAAATGTCAATTAGTACTTTAGAAACATATAAATTTTAAAACCTGAGGAAAAAAATAAGCTTGCACAAATAAACAACAAAAACAAAAAACAAAACAAAAACAATAAAGGCTATTACACAAAGAGGACAGATAACTAGTCCAATTTAACACCACTGACATTTATCAGAGGGGAGTGGGGAGGGGACAATGGGGAGAAGGGTTTTCAGGAATCACGGTAGAGGACACATGGACAGAACTAAGGGGGAGCAGGGAGGTTGGGGAGGGAGGTGGGGTTGAAGGGGAAGGGAGGAGGGGAGGGGAGATGTTGCAAATAACTGTAATCGAATAATAATAAAGTAATTATTTAAAAAAAACAAGAAGATTGGATTTTATTCTAGGCAAGATTAAAAATTGTTAGACAACTTAAAAAAAAGAAATAACAAAAATTGTACATCTATATTCTGCAGAATTTGAAACAAATAAATGTAATATGATGCTTTTCGGCAGGTATTTTGGTTAGTTGACATCTCTAAATTATTTAAATACCTTGAACGTTACTTAGACTTGCAGTATGGCCAGCATATGACCATTTTATTTTTTATAACATCCTGTGTGCTCTAGAAAAGAATGTGCCTTCTGTAGTAAAGTAAAACAAAATTCTTAGGTAAAGTCAAAACAAAATTCTAACAACAGGAGAACAAAAGCCAAATCACCTAGAGAGAACTGCAAATTAGCTTTATATCAAGTTTTAATGCTACAACTTGGCTGCAAACAAAATAATGAGATATTATTAAAGTATTGAAAGAAAGCAACTCTGATGTAGAATTTATATACAAATAAAATGCTATTGAGGAGCGGAGAAAGATGGCGGCGGAGAAGGGAGAAGCGTGATCGCTATTCTCCGGCCCACTGGCGGGATATCGGGCCGATTTTCTGAGGAGCAGAGCGATCACCCAGTTGTATTCCAGAGTAGAGAAGATTGGAAACCAGGACTGCGCATAAAACTGAAAGATCAGCCGGTAGGGAGACTGCTTCGGAGGGAAGGGGTCACTC
>PVJI01033905.1:0-10881 GCA_004026765.1 Micronycteris hirsuta | reverse complement strand
CCAAAGCCCTTAAATTGTTTTTTATTGTTGCAAATAAATATGAAGTTAGCTTTAAAATCAAGAAGAATGAAAATTAACAAAAATTTTAAGGAAGTCAAGAAAAAGAAATCTTTCAAGAACAAAGTAGAAATCTATGAATTCAAAAACAGAAAATCTCAAGATATGGTAAATATGTCCAAGAGATGGCCCTTGGGAGAAAGCAGTAATATAGACAAACCTTTGCTTATTTACTGAAAGGGGGAACACAAAATAAATAAAACTAAATGATGAGGAACTCTAAAGCATGTGAAAGATTAAAAAGCAAGATATGCCTATGTACAACTCTTCATAAAGAATGAAAAAACTCACCAATGTAGATTGTTTTGTGAAATATAAATAACAAAATTGACTCATGAAAAAGTAATGTCTTTTTTTTTAAAGATTTTATTCATTTATTTTAAACACCTGCTACATGGCTGCACCAACAGAAGGGAAGGGAAAAAGAAAGGGAGGGAGAGAAACATCAATGTATGGGTGCCTCTCACACGGTCCCTACTGGGGACCTGGCCCACAACCCAGTCTTGTGCCCTGACTGGAAAATGAACCAGTGACCCTTTTGTTCCCAGGCCAGAGCTCAATCCACTGAGCCACACTAGCCAGGGTGGGGGTTGGGGGGTGGGGAGTAATGTCTTAAGACAAAAATATTCACATAAAAATTAAAGTATTATGAAATGGAAGCTCTACAATAGCTTTCTCGAACAGAGATTTTTCTAATGTGTTTGTTTTGCCGAATTTTCCAGTAACAGAGTGCTCCTATACTTGACTAACGGTTTCAGGTTATTGAAAAACATGGAAGGCTCTCTAATTCATTTTATGAGGACAGTACAACCCTGGAATCCAATCTTGAAAAATATAGTGGAAAAAAACAAAACCAGAAGACAAAAGCACTAGATGAAAAACTATAAATAAAGCAGTAGCAAACAATTCAATAATACATTAATAGAGGCATTCACCATGACCAAGTAAAATTTTAGCCCAGGAATTGTAAAGACTTTTGTTTTTCAGATCATTTTATTACAAAAGAAATAAAATAAAACCTTATACAATAGCTGAGGCACCCTTTTCGAATTCATCCTCAGTCCCATTCTCTCCCACCTTCCTTCCAAACCCCACCCCTTGCAAAACCCAGACTTAACAACTCTTTCAAAGTTGGCGTTTATGTTTCTAATCTATGTTTTGTATCTCTAACCTTCCATAAGGGTCCATAAGTATTTAGCTGCATATTATTTTGTTTGTCTT
This sequence comes from Micronycteris hirsuta, assembly GCA_004026765.1. Lineage (NCBI taxonomy): Eukaryota > Metazoa > Chordata > Mammalia > Chiroptera > Phyllostomidae > Micronycteris > Micronycteris hirsuta. Next base: position 9,603 of record PVJI01033905.1, on the reverse strand, counting down.
TAACATTTCATAACTAGTTTTATTATACACGTGTCCCTCCAGAACTTGCTTTTGTTCTCTCAGCATTATGTTCTTGAGGTTTATCTCCATTGATACAATTAGCTCTAGCTTATCTATTGTACAAATGCACCGTATTTTATTTACTTTTTATTTTTTACACCAGGACATTTAGGTTGTTTCCTTTGCTTTGGTGGCTGTTACAAGCAATGCTACAACACACCTCATGTACACTTCCCCACTTGCACATGTGAGTGGGGTGTTACTGCTTGCTCTGCTCCCCGCAGGGTGTGAGAGTTCTGTCTCCCACATGTGTGCCAGCTCGTGTAGGATGGGATTGTATTCCTGCTTTAATTTGCATCTCCCTGATTACTACCGTGGTGGAGTTTTCCAGTGTTCATTGATCAGGAGTATATGCTTTTCTCTGAATGATCTGATTACATTCTTAGTCTATTTTATACTAGATTTAAAAACCTCTCTTGCTGTTGATTGGTAGGATTTCTTTATATATTCTGAACGCTGATCCAGAACTATTTAATCATAAGAAATCTATTAACATCTTACATCCGAAAAATGGGTAAAAAAATATAGCAAAAAGGCATACAATAGAACACGCGATTCATTCCTGATATAATCTCTGAAAATTTGGGAATAGAAGGATGATAAAAGTCTCTCCCTTGAACAGCGCACACATCAGGCTTGCCGTTGAAACATCAGATGCATTCCCATTAGACATAGGAGATTTATCTGAACTGTGACCCACCCCCATTCACAGGTTGCAGTCCTAACCTGCAGTACTTCAGGATGCGACTGTGTTGGAGACAGTCTTTAAAAGAAGCAATTAAGGCAAAATGAGGCAACTAGAATGGGCCTTAGTCCAATATGACTGGTGTCCTAGTAAGAAGAGGAGATTAGGACACAGACACACACAGAAGGAAGGCCTGTGAGGACACAGGGAAAAGGTGGCCTTTTATAAGCTAAGGCAAGAGGCCTGGAACAGACTCTTTCCTTCACAGCCCTCAGAAAACACCTGCCCTCCTGACACCTTGATTATGGACTTCCATCCTTCAGAACTGTGAGAAATAAATTTCTGTTTAAGCCACCCAATAGGTAGCATTTTGTTATAGCAGCCCTAGAAATAAACACATTCACCTTTACTGATATTATAAGTGTACTATGAAATTTTGACCATATGGTATATCATGGAAATAAGAGATACAACTATGAGAGAGAGAGACCAATGCATTTTAAGTGATATATGCTAAGAACTATAACAACCTCCATAGGAAAGTTTAGGATATCAGACAAAAATCTAAAAATCAACAAACAGTAAGATAATGCTTATTAAGTATCTTATTTGCAATAGCAACGACAACAACAACAAAATAACCACATTGTTTATAACAGGAAATGTGCATGAAGAAAACCATAAAAATTTACTGAGTGATACAGATGGTTTAAAGCAATAAAGAAATGTATCAATGTCCTCGATGGAAACCTAAGGAGTTTAGAGATTTAAATACTTCCAAAATTAGCTGACAGACTTAACAGGCAGAATTTACATTTTTAGTAACTTTATAAAATAATTCTATGGGTCAGTTAGGACAATGTGAGGAAAAAAGTCACAACAGGGGACTTGAAATACCAGATACAATAACTTATTACAGCAATTATCATCTGCTGTGCCACAAGGATTTTTAAAACATGCAATACCTGACTATTTAGTCAGGGGCACTGACCTCTTTTCCCTTAGATTGTCAAGTTAAAAAATGACAAAAGCCAACACAACAATAGCCATCTGTTAGGTTGGAGTCGCTCAAGAAACCAGACGGACTTAGCGAGCTAAGGAGAAAGGTTTATTAGCAGGAATAAGAGGGAAAGTGGAGCCAACCAAGGGAGGTTAGGACTCGTTCTGTTGTTCTTAGGGCAAGGTTTTTAAGCTCAAAAACCCATGAAGAGTAACTGGTTGGGGTGTCAGAGTCTAATTGGCTAGAGCTGGTTGCTGCGTACTGTTTCTGCTGACCATTGTTCTTGATACATCTTGTCAGGCCCAAGTTAAACAGGCTGCATCCTGTTACGCCAGATAGGCTGAACCCAGACCCCAGTCTTAGCTGGGCATCTGTTTGTCCTGGGTAGGGACGGCAGGCAGTTTCCCAAGGTACAGTTTCCTGCCTAGTGATTTTCCATTCCTCCTCGGCCTGCCTAGGTCTGTCACCATCCAGTGTGAATGAATCAAAATCATACCTATCTCTTTGTCATATTGGCAAAAAATGTAATGTTTTTTGGTGTGCTGCAGAATTTAGTAATTAGCTTATGGGTGCCATTGCATGATAAAAGTTGAAAATCGCTGACTTATTACAAAGCTCGAACAGCTAAAGCGGGATGGCATGGGTCAACAATTCAGAAGTGGGTAAAGGGAACTGATGCTTAACCATGCTTTACTTTAACAATCAGCAAAGATGGAGAGTGAAGGAAAAAAATATGCAATAACAATCTTTCAAAAAGCAGAGGTGTGAAAGCTGGGTTGAGGGGAGAAGGCAGAGCAAGTCAGGTCAGAGTAGGCTGTAGGCATCAGAGGCATGCCCACTGCCTGACGCTGACCCCATCTTCCCTTTGCGTCATTCCTGCCGGCTTTGGGGCAGGGCCACAAGGTGGTCAGAATCAACCTCACCATGCCACCTTCATTTCCTTCCCTCTAGTTGTGGAGTTTCTACGAGGCCCTCCACATCCCCAAATGAGTGTTGCATAGAACTCACACTGATGCAGACCTCAGCTTGTGGGGTCCGCGGTGTTGTGGTTGAGACTAGACAAATTCACACGGACTACTGAATCCTGTGGAGGAAAAGGGATGGAACGGCCACCCTCTCAAGGGGAGAGCACCCCAACCCTTGCCTTGACAGGCTTTTATTGCTCTTCTGGGCACAGTATATTGAGGATGGTCCTCATTTACTATGCACAGGTTCACTTTAGGTGGTTACATTTTACAGAAAACAAAGGAGAGGATGTCGCTAATTACATCAAAGAGGAAGGATATTTGCAAATGTAAAGGGAAAAGTGGTTGAACTGGTTACACTCGTCCTTGGAAGGTTTAGCATAGATTTTAGGAACTTACTTTAAAGATATGCAGTACATTTGCTGCCTCAATTCAGGGTGAGGGAGTTTTAGCAAAAAGCAAGCCTCAAAGCAGCCTACATACAACGCAGGCCTGATTCCCCACAGGAGAACCTATCCGTGGGTGTGGGTCCTGTGTAGCAGACCTTGCTTTCCACTGGCCTTTCTGAGTGGGAGCTGGGCCCACGCCATGCAGAACGCTCTCCTATATCACACAGTTCAGGATTTTATGGTTAGCTGGAAAAGTAAATTGTCTCATAAATAATATTCATACTTTTCAAGAAATTATGCTTGGGGTGGACATTCCCTGAGCTGAGTTTCTTAGAGGCACAAAGCACTGGGGGTCCTACTTGCTATATAGTCCAGCCCTCACCCCACCCCTTCTGTCAACCTTGGAGCAGGCTGAGAAAGGAGGTTGGTAGGGGTCTTTCCAGGCTAACTATGGGAATGGGAGGCATCTGGGAAGTAGAAGAGTCCTGGAAATTTCATTCAATGATCCAAAATACAGTTACTTGTGTGTGGGGTGGGTGGTGTGGAAGGAGCATGGAGAATAGGATGAGTTATGAGGAAACACTCCCAGTATAATACATGATCTAGAACAAGAATTGACAAACTGTTCATGTGAATGGCCAGATAGTAAATATCTTAGGCTCTATAGGTCTTATGGTCCCTGTTGCAAGTACTCAGCTTTGTCCTTGCAGTGCCAAAGCAGCCGTAGGCTATAGATAAACAAATGGGCATGGTTGTGTTCCCATAAAACTTTATTTACAAAAACAAGTGGCAGGCAGGGTTTTGCCCATGGGCCATAGTTTGTAGAACCCTGTTTGAGAACTTGGTTTTGCAGTTAAACCCCCTGTCTCAAAGCTCCCTTGTTGTACAATGGCAGATTAATTTAATTTATTTTATTTTTTAAAGTATATTTTATTTTTTATGGTATTGCAGTTGTCCCAAATTTTTCCCTTTATCCCCTCTCCACCCTGCACTCCCCCATCCTCCAGCATTCCCAAAACCCTTAGTTCATGTCCATGGGTCACACATCTAAGTTCTCTGGCTTCTCTATTTCCTATACTATTCTTAATCTCCCCTTGTCTATTTTAGGCCTACCAATTATGCTCCTTTTTCCCTATACATTTTCTCCCTTATTCTTCCTCTCTCCTTCCCCACTAATAACCCTCCATGTGATCTCCATTTCCATGATTCTGTTCTTGTTCTAATTGTTTGCTTAGTTTTTGTTTTTGTACTTTACGTTCAGTTGTTGATAGTTGTGAGTTTGTTGTCAGTTTACTGTTCATTGTTTTTGATCTACTTCTATTTTTTATATAAGTCCCTTTAACATTTCATATAATAAGGGATTGGTGATGATGAATCCTTTAACTTGATCTTATCTGGGAAGCACTTTATCTGCCCTTCCACTCTAAATGATAGCTTTGCTGGATAGAGTCATCTTGGATGTAGGTCGTTGCTTTTCATGACTTGGAATACTTCTTTCCAATCCCTTCTTGCCTGCAAGGTTTCTTTTGAGAAATCAGCTGATAGTCTTATGGGAACTCCTCTGTAGGTAACTGTCTCCTTTTCTCTTGCTTTTCAGATTCTCTTCTTATCTTTAATCTTGGGTAATGTAATTGTGATGTGCCTTGGTGTGTTCCTCCTTGGGTTCAACTTCTTGGAGACTCTCTGGGCTTCTTGGACTTCCTGGAAGCCTATTTCCTTCTCCACATTGGGGAAGTTTTCCTTCATTATGTTTTCAAATAAGTTTTCAATGTCTTGCTCTTCCTCTTCTCCTTCTGGCACCCCTATGATTCAGATGTTGGAACGTTTAAAGTTGTCCCAGAGGTTCCTAAGTCTCTCCTCATTTTTTTGAATTCTTGTTTCTTCATTTTGTTTTGGTTGGATTTTTATTTCTTCCTTTTGTTCCAAATTGTTTATTTGTGTCCTGGTTTCCTTCCTTTCACTGTTGGTTCCCTGTATAATTTCCTTTATTTCACTTTGTATAGCCTTCATTTCTTCCTTCATTTTGCCAAATTGACTGAATTCAATCATTTCTGTGAGTATCCTGATTACTAATGTTTTGGACTCTGCATCTGACAGATTGTCTGTCTCATCATTACTTATTTGTTTTTCTGGAGATTGGATCTGTTCTTTCATTTGGACCATATTTTTTTTGTCACACTGCACCTGTTATGTTGTAAAGGGGTGGGGGCTTATGTATTCTCCAGGGCAGGGCAACCCTCTTTGCTGCGTTGTGTCATTGTCTGTGGGGCAGGGGTCAGAGAGGAAACAATGCATCTCATTTGCTCCACTCTAGCCCCACTTTCTGTCACTTCCCTCACTTCACACAAGCAGATTGTGCCCTTTCAGGTGCTGATTTCCAGGTGGGTGGGTTCATGTATGTTCTAGGATCTCATGGGCCTCTCCAACGAACTCTCCTGTGAGAATGGAAGTTTCTCCTGCCTTCTCAACCCCCACAGGATTTTACAGCTACAAATTTTGAGTCTAGTTTCCTGGTTATCCAGCCCCCTGCCTTGTCTGCGTGGTCCACCACCTTGCTGTGGTTCCTCTCCACCTGCTGTTATTTTAGAGATTCACTTTTTTCATGTCTAAAACGGAGGTAACAATAGGCCTATAGGATTGTTGTGCATAGTAAGGACTCAAGATATTTGAGCTTTGTTGTTATTGTCATCGTTATAATTATTATTTCTTGCGAAGAACAGAAGGAATCCAAGAAGATCACCCCAGAATAAAAACAATACCCTTCCTGGCTTAGAAATACAATTGGAACACTGATTCTATTTCACACTTCTGTCAGTAGGTATGAGTCTTTAACATTTCCAAAACTCGGTAATTTCGGTTGGGTATTCTTCACAGCAAATCTGAATTCCTGAAGAATCCATGCTCATTTCCATAATTTCAATTGGGGGATGAACTAGAGGTTTTCACTGAACTCAGAGAGGTCAGGACTTCATGGTTGTTTAGGAGAAGAAGTCACTGTCCCCATGAATAACATTCTAACTTCTCAAGTGTTCACAGTTGGGCAGACCATCCTTCTGCACTTTGGCTAAATCGCCTTCTCATCAGACAATCAATCACTTACTGCTGGACATTTAGGGAGGGTCATAATCTTTACTTCTGCTCCCCTCTCCTCAGAGCACTCCAAGTCTCTCCTCTGGGGACTACTTCTGTGGTGACACTATTTTGTCACTGTCAGGAGCCAACATGTAGTCTCTGAAAAACTGGCTCTTATTGAATCAGAGGGCCTCTGGCATTAGATGTCCAAATTATTTTATTTGATTTTTTTTTTCTGAGCCAATAAATCAGTGTCTGAAGTCTATCTTGCAGTCATCTCCTGTCTACATCCCACAGCATTGGTGGGGACTGTCACCATCTCACCCCTGGATTACCAGACTGCCTTCCTGACTGGTCTCCATGCCTCTGCTGTTAACCGTCCTCAGCGTGGTCCCTGCCCCACCCAGTTTCTCTGTGCAGCAGCACAGTGATCTTGGAAAAATACAGATATGATTATATTAAAACCTTTTAATGGTTTCCTATTAATCTTAGAATAATATTCAAACTTCTTTCAGTCAGCTATGAGGTACTACATGATCTGGCTTCTGCCCACTTCTCACCTCATCATAGGGCCTGGCCCACTAGGTATGAACCACACTGGTCACCTTCATATTTCTCAAATACACTAAAAGCACTCCTGCCTCAGGAGTTTGCACATGCTGTCCCCTCTGTGACAATGCTTATATTCTTTTCCTCTTGCTGCTGTAACAAATCCCACAAACTGAGTGGCATAAAACAACACACATTTCTTATCTAACAGTTCTGGAGGTCTTGAGTCTAATGTGGGTCTCATGGGCTAACATGGAGGGAATCCTCTCTGCCTTTTCCAGAAGGAGAGGCTGCCTGTATTTCTTGCTCATGGCTGTGCCCCTCTGGTTCTCTTGCCTCCCATTTTCCCTCTCAAGGAACTTGTGATTAGTTAGAGTGAGCCCAGATGAATAAAACAGGATAATCTCCCCACCTCACATCTGCAAGTTGCTTTCTGTGGATTAGGACGTGGACATCTTTGTCAGGCGGTGTTCTGCCCACCACTGCGCTCTTCCTGATGGAGCTAATTCCTTTCACATCTGGTCTTGAATTTGATGTACCTCCTCAGCCAGGCTTTTCTGCCAGTCCTGTCTGTGTAGGTTATCCCTTGATTTTCTCATAACCCCCTGTCACTTTCTTTACAGCAAATTCGTCAATAAATAGGCCCCTATCATTAAGCCTCTTTTAACTGTGTTCTGTTCCCTAAAGCTGAAGGCAACCTTATTGCATGGACTTTCAGATCCTGAACCTCATTCTCTTAAGTTCCTCTAGCTAAAGGGGCCCCTTCTCCGCACCTGTACACCTGATCCTGCCCTGCCCTGCCCTGGCCTCAGCAGAAGTCCTGGGGGAACAGGTAGACATGCCGTTGGTTTATCCCCAAGGCAGTCTTGTCACCAGTCCCCCATGTCTAGTTTTGTTGGAACATCAGGGGCATAGCCTCCTGATCTTTTTCTGGTGGGACACTGGGGTTGAGGGGCAAAGATTTAAAGTGGAGAGGTTTAGTGCCCTCCACTCCACCCTTTATAGACACGACTCTCCCTTACCAGTTAGAGCAACTGGCAGGACCTGTCCTCATCTGAACCTGTTTTGTTGGAGTACACTTTCTTGCACTAAAATTTATGACATGAATCCATGCTCAGTGAGAGCCTTCTGCAGCAGGAGGCTCTCTGTTTTAGTCTGGGTTTCTCCAAGGCAGACCCTGAGATGAGAATTGTGTAAAGTAAGGTGTTAGGAGGAGTTTTCAAGGAACACTGATAGGGAGTGCAGCAGTGGGATGGGGACTGGAAGAGGCCAAGAACAGTGTGGTATCATCAAGTGGGTCTTGTGGAGGGTCACTGTGGCACAGTCCCACAGGGGAGATTTCGGAGCAGTGTAAGTTACCCTTCACCGTTGTCCCATCAGGATAAGAAAGCTGGTGAGTTTACATGACTGCATCCATTGCTAACTGGCTAAGGGCCTTTTCCTGAAGGAAATGTCAAGTCCTAGGGAGTTCAGGCTCTTGGCACATGTAGGCAAAGTGAGAGCAGTCCTATGATGATGAAATGAAGGTGCTGGCTGAGGGAAAGCACACCTGGAGCTGCCCACCTGTGCTGTTGTGGAGACAATGCTGAAGGGGTCTGAGTGCATGTGGGAAGAGCACAGGGTACCCTGCCATGTTCTCCTGATGCAGCATTCATCCCTCTTTGACTCTATGCCAGGTACTTGGGAGGCAGATGACAGATATGGTACCTCCCTAATGAAATTTACCCTCAAGTAGGGGAGACAGACATTAAGTTTTTAAATAGCCTATGACAACGAGGAGTTGCAACTGTGTGCAGTGCTGTGGATGAGAAGGACATGCTACTACCTGAGTGAACCCAGTCTGGTGGGCACAGAAGGATTTTCTGAACAAGTGATGCTGAGCCAAGAGTTGAAGGAGGAGTAAGACTGAGCCAGGTAAAAAAAGGGATTGAATAACATTATAAACCAAGGGAGTGAGTGCCAGGGTCCAGGGGCAGGAATCAGCAGGAGGAACTGAAGGAAGACTGGGGCTGAAGTTCCAAGAGCAAGGGGGCAAGAGGCCAGACATGAGCCTATCGCTGAGAAACAGTTCTTTCCTGTTTGTCCCCTGGTTTCTTTCTTTCTTTCTTTCTTTTTTTTTTAAGACTTATTTATTTATTTTTAGAGACAGGAAGGGAGGGAGAAAGAGAAGGAGAGAAACATCAATGTGTGGTTGCCTCTTGCACAGCCCCTACTGGGGACCTGGCCCACAACCCAGGCACATGCCCTAGACTGGGAATCAAACTTGTGACCCTTGGTTTGCATGCTGGCACTCAATCCACTGAGCCACACCAGCCAGGGCTGTCCCCTGGTTTCTTTTTGATCATGTCCAATGTCTTTCAGATCCAGATCTATGGGCTGGTTTACTTGGATGCTATGGGGAAGTGGGAACATGGGGAGGATGTTCAGTGGGAGAGTCTATTTTCAACTTCATCTTCCTCCCATGGAAGCTTACAGCTGAAATTAATACATAAATTTACAGCTGCATGTCAGTTGTGATAAATAATCCCAGAAGCGTTCTGATTATTTACATTTTTATGAAATCTTGCCTGAGCAAACCCAGAGAGCTCACCAGGCACTTGAAGAATTATGTCTTGTTCAAAACCAATTTACTAGCAATGGAATATAAAGCCATCTGTGGGAACTTGTAGAGTAGTAATTCTCTGCTGGATGAGCAATATACAAAAAGCACCAAACCAATGCAAGCACAGCACACTCAAGGAAGAGTGACATCTGAAACCTAGACAGACCATCCTAGGACATTGGGGCTCAGAATGACTCTCATTTACATGGCATTTGGAGGAACATTCAAGTCCCCCCTTGGCGAGGTGAGTGGAGTCTCTGTACATCTCAATACTGACTGGC
>PVJI01033904.1:0-10886 GCA_004026765.1 Micronycteris hirsuta | reverse complement strand
TTTTTCTTGAGCTACTGTGGTATGGATTCTGCCATATATTTTTTTTTTCCTGAGGAAAGAGTTTGCTTTTGAAAACTGCTCTGGGGCCCTGCAGTGCCACCAGCTAGCTCAGAAGCACATCAGATGTGACATTTAAGGAGAGGATGCTGCCTTATGGTCCAGGTGTCTGCCTCTTCCTTTCAGGGGCAACTGGGGTTTGCAGCTGATTGCAGCTGTCAAGTTCAATGCCCAAGACAAGCTTTTGATTTCGCCAGGTGTGTCTGTAAGGCTGCGCTGGGTGAGAGGCTGTCACTCGCTGGGTACAGAGGTGGCTTCTGGGAGCTCTGTCTAGACGAATCTCTGCCACTGCTGCCCTCAGAATAGCAGAGGGGATTGCAAAGAAGAGTTTTCTGGACCCAGAGCAACTTGGCATTTTTATTAGATAAAAATCAAATCCAATATAGTCCTGCTTGAGTCTGCTCCTTTATTAAAATGGAAACAGACAATATTTCTGAAATAATTATCGATGCTAACTTGGGCACACAGGCGGGTTTGCAGCCTGGAGGTACCTGGCACTGGGGTGGAGAGACCCAAGCCAGTACTGCATCAGGATCACCTGGGGGGATCCTTAAAATGCAGACTCAGGAGGGTTGAGCAGGGCCTGGAACTCTGCATTTCTGACAACTCCCCAGTGCGCTGTCTGTGGCTCCACAGACCGGGTTCTGAGCAGTGCTCGGCCCGCTGACCCCGGCCCCTCCGAGGCTGCTGTCAGGAGCAGGCCTGCGTTTGCCCCTTGCCTGGGCTGCTCAACAGCTTCTAGTTGGAAACGGCTGCTGTAAGCCCATTCCCAGCCGGTCCATCCCCCTAAGACACAAACTTGACCGTGTCTTCCTCACCCCTGCCAGCTCCACCACCTCCCGCGGCGGCGCCCACCGTGGGTGCCGGGCGCCCAGCCAGCCCCGCCGCACTTCCCAGCAGAGACCATCACTCTCCAACCCACCCTGGCCTCACTTTGCTTTCAGTCCCTCGTCACTCTGAGTCCTTCTTTGCTGACTGTCTCCCCACTAAAATGGAAATGTCATGAGGAGAGAGACCTCTTTGCCACATTCACTGGCAGCCGCGGGGCTTGGCACTGGGGACCAGCACCTTTCTGGTGACTGACTCAGCTCACTTAGTCCTCACCCAGTACTCGCTCTGAGGAGCATGCGCACTTTACAGGCGGCGATCCTTGGGTGTCCAGAAACAGCCATCTGTCCTGGGTCACGAGTCGGGGCGACTCCAAACTGAAGCCACGCCACTGTTCTCCTGACGCCCACTTCTGCCCGAGGCAGCACCCCTCCAATCACGCCTGACCCCAGGACACACTTGGGGGCTGTGGCTAAAGCACAGGTTTCCCTGGAGATGTCAGGGCTTTGGTTTCGGACAGGCCAGGAGCCTGCATGCAGGACGAACCGGTACCCCGAGGGAACCTGCTGAGCCTTTCACACCTGCACCCCTCCACTCCCCCGGGCGCTTCCCGCTGCCAGCCCTGTGCATCCTGCTTTCCAGACCTAGCTTTCCCCCATATGCCAACGTTGCCAGGTTTTTCACACCTCCTGAAAACCTCATTTACCTGCCAAGCACCTATTTCACACCCTGTTCCTTCTGCCTGAAGTGACCTGCTTCCTTTCTCCATTTGGCAAAAACAAAAAAACAAACAACAACAAAAAAAACCAGACCTCACCAGTGGAACTGTGAGCTTGGCCAGTGCTTTCGAAGTCCAGCTGAAATGTGTGGGAACGGCCCCAGTGTCCCCACCCCCACCCCGGCAGAGGTGGGCCCGTTCATCTCTGTGTTTTCCCGCCCAGGCCCTCCATCAGAGGCAGGATGTCACGGCCGGGCCCTGGAGTGGGGCCGCCAGGGTTCCAGCAGTGAGACCTTTGATGAACAACTTAACTTACTTGGGCTTCAGTTTTCTCATCCATAAAATGGGCCTAGTAAAGACAATTAACTCATATTTTTTAGGATTAAGTGAGCCGCTGACATGTGGTGAATGTCTCCTGAAACACAATAAGAGCTGAAAGCATGTTTGCTCTTATCAACTCTTCATATGTGTGTCTTTCTCCCTCACTGGACTGCAAATACCCAGAGAGCAGGTCTGTGTCTCACTCAGGTCTGCAGACCCAGCACCCAACGTGTAGGGACACACAGTAGGGGCTCAACAAATGTCCAATAAGGAGATGAAAGAATCAGTGGCTCTGGGGAGAAATGGCAGGTTAACTGGATTCACCCTGATTTCAAGTGTGAAAAAGAGACAAAGAGAATGTTTTAGCCCAGAAACATGGGGCCCCAGAAGATAGACTCCAGTGAAGAGAAGGGTGGGGATCCCATACAATCTCCTAAGACAAGCTGTCCTTAAGGTAGACCAGGAAACCCAACCTTTCCCTCCATGTCGGTCCCACACAAACCTAATCTTCCCACCTCCTCTAGTATCCATTCACTCACTCAATGGGCCTGTACCATCCGTGCTGCCCCTGGGGCTGCACTCGGTGCCAGGCACACAGTGATGAAGGGGAGCAGAGCTAGTTGATGTCCTTGTGCTACATACAGCCTGGGATGGGAACTGGGAGGAGAAAGGCAAATGATATTCCCAGATATGATGGAGTCTCTAACCCTCCTCAGGGTACAGACTTGCAGAGCGGGGTCAACTTGGAGAGGCAGTCAGGGGTGCCCCTTGCCAAGATTGTGACATTTTAGGCGATGGAGGAAGAATAATGGTGTCACTAGCTGAAAGGTCTCCAAAACTAGACATCTTGGTGCTCACCTTGATTCATTTCTCCATCACTCCCCACATTCCATCTCTTTTTAGAAGCCAGGGTTCAAGGTTAAGCAGCCAACTCCAGGCTCTGGATGGGCCAAAGTCTTGGAGAGGTTTTTCAGCACCTTGGACAGCAGGCCGTCTCCAGAAGGCACTCCCTTCTTAAGGGACCTGGCTCCTCGGTGCCAGGCTGGGCTGCCACGGGGTCAGGAGCTCCAGTACCAGCCTCCTGTGCACCCTCACTAATTTCCCTACCAGCCTCAGAGCACCTTGGACAAGAGACCTCCCCTCTAAGAGCTCCTGTTTTCTCATCTGCGCATTGCAGAGGCATCGGCATTCTTGGTCTTGAAGGGTCCTCCCAACACAATGAATCCATCTTAGAGGTGATTTCATTGAATTCAGCAGAGCTAAGAGATGATCCTCCGGATCTTGGTGCCTTGGGGACAATTCAGTGCAGTGATTTTTCCACTGAAGGATTGGGAAATTAAGACTGGGTGAGACCGATGTTAAATATGTTCACATTTTGATATTTGGATTTAAAAAAGGGAAGAGAAATCACATCTGAGAACATCTTATGTGCCAAATACTCTACTAAGCCTGGGAAGTTTCAAGGGAATTTAAAACAGTATTTGCTGCCATCCCTCTGAGGGGGACCTTGGACAAATCTCTTCCCACCTATGGGCCTTGGCTTCCCCATCTTTGAAGAGAGATGGCTTAACCCATCACCTCCTAGTTCTGATATTTTATGTTCTCATTTATCTGAAGTTGTATAATGAAAGGTTTCTATGCAGGGATCCTACTGACTCCTTTCTAATTCACATCTGTTTGCTGTCTCAGAGAAGTGAAGTTGTCAAAAGTCACACAACTTTAAAAAAATCACAAAGCTTGTAAGTGGTAGAGCCTGAATTTGAACCTTTGACTACCAGACTCCAAGTATGGCTGCTCCTCCCCTACTGCCCCCAAAGGAGGAGAGCTGAGCAAAAAGCCTCTCATAGTGGACAGAACCTCAGTTTACGAAGGGCCAGTGAAGCCCATCCCTCCAGCTCAGCAACCAGTCCATTCTCCTCTGGCATGTTTCTGCATTTGTTATGAAGCCAGCTCAGGACCTGCTCTGTGCCTGGCCAGGTCCTAGGGGCGGAGGGCTCCAGGAAGAAGCTGATCCACTGCTCTCTGCCTGCACTGAATCCCCAGCTGGGGAGACACCCGCCACGCAAAGTGACAAGCGCAGGGAGAGAGGGATGTGCCGCGTATTGTGGTACAGAGAAGAGGGAGCATTTCAAAGATGAGTGGGAGAATCAACAGCCACAGACCAGCGGGGAAGGTCGCCATGGCCGAGAGATCAGAATGTGCAAAGACCCGGGCAGAGAAGTGGCCTCCCACAGGCCAAGTCCAGCCTGAGAGAGTCTACTTCGCCCACAGATGATTTCGATTTTTAACAAATTTAGTTGTTAGTTAAAAGTCAGGAAGTTTTATTTTGAAGTTCCAGTTCCGTTTATCTGAATGCTTTGGGAGCTCTGAGCCCACAGTCCTCGCAGCAGCCACTGTCCAGAGCTGAGGACGAGCTGCTCTGGCCAGTCCACCCATTGCCTGGCGCGGTAGACGTTTTGAGGTAGGACTCATTCTACAGTGTGAGCTCCAGTGGTTGGTTGGTTGGTTTTGTTGTTTTCTAATTTTGTTTTGTAACAGTAAAGGGGTCTAGGAGAAGGGAAGTGAGTGGGGAGTCCTGGTGGGCTGGTGGGGTGCTTCTCAGGTGCAGTGAGGACAGACCCCCCATCCTGTCCAATTGGCCTGGGCCCCATGCCCCTCCAGGAGGCTGGACGGGGAAGAGAGCTCCAGTCCTTAGTGACTTGGCTTCTGGATTCAGGGGACAAGGAGCCTAAATTTAACTCAAGGAATAAGGGATCGTGGGCCTTTCTTTTCCTTAAAAATACATGGTCACTTTTCTCTGTTCCAGTGAACTCTCCAAGGTTCTGCCTCTTAGCAAAGGTAAGAACAGCTACAATCACTTTTAAATACTCATTTTGAAAAATAATAAACCCTTCCTTTGCACCAAATATTTGCTTCTCAATTAAATAAAATCTCAAACTCATACCTTGGCAGCAAACACTTCCAAGGAATGCAACTGTTTCAGTGACTGGAGCCAAAACAAATGTTTTTCCTGAGGCCAAATGATTCCAGAATGTTTGCCAACTGTTTCCCACCCCTTTCAAATATATAGTAAAATTAGCAAAGTACCAACCAACATTAAAGAATATTAAAAACAGAAAAGAAGCCAGAGGGGGGAAAATACATGCACCCATCATTGCCATAAACATCTTCATTTTTGCCTGTTGCCTTCAAGCCTTTGTTATTAGGAGGAATTTTCCAACACTCAGAGCGGCTTTGGGGGTGGAGGGAGAATCATGAGCAGTCTGTCCTTGGAGGTGTGCAAGCAGGAACGTGGCTTCGGCAGGAATTGGCCCCTCATGGGGCTTGCTATAAAGAGCCTGTCTGACCCTAAAGGATGACAAGAATGTGTGAGAACCCTTTGGAGCTCAGGTTAGGAAAAAAAATACATGGAACAAATTTCTTTGAACGTGGAAGTTTGGAATCAGGAAGAAATTGATTCGATCCATTTCCACGTAGCTGTGAATGTTAAGGTGGTTATTTATCTTTGCTGAGTCTCAGTTCCCTCATTTGTGAAATGGTGGTGGCTGCCTCCCAGGCTTTAAAAAAAAAGATTGTTATGCTGTTACAGTTGTCCCAATTTTTCCCCCTTTGTCCTCCTCCACCCAGCCCGCCCCCCGCCAACTCCCACAGGCGATCCCCGCACAGTTGTCCATGTCCGTGGGTCATTCACCCTCTTTTTTTGACTAGTCCCTTCCCCTTCTTTCCACCACTCCCCCTGTGTCCCCTCTGGCCACTGTCAGTCTGTTCCCTGTTTCCGTGTCTCTGGTTCTGTTTTGCTCATTAGTTTACTTTGTTCATTAGATTCCTTTTATAAGTGAGACCACGTGGTATTTGTCTTTCACCGCCTGGCTTATTTCACGTAGCATAATACTCTCCAATTCCATCCATGCTGTCATGAAGGGTAGGAGCTCCTTCTTTCTTTCTGCTGTGTAGTATTCCATTGTGTAGATGAATCACAGTTTTTTGATCCACTCATCTACTGATGGGCACTTAGTCTACTTCCAATATTTCCAACACTTGGCTATTGTAAATGATGCTGCTATGAACATTGGGGTGCATAGGTTCTTTTGAACTGGTGTTTCAGGATTCTCAGGGCATAATCCCAGGCAGTGGAATTGCTGGGTCAAAGGCAGTTTCATTTTTATTTTTTTGAGGAAATTCCATACCATTTTCCACAGTGGCTTCACCAGTCTGCAATCCCACCAACAGTGCAGTAAGGTTCCCTTTTCTCCACAACCTTGCCATCATTTGTTGTTTGTTGATTTATTAATGGTAGCCATTCTGACTGGTGTGAAGTGGTATCTCATTGTGGTTTTAATTTGCATCTCTCTGATGGCTAGTGATGCTGAGCATCTTTTCATATGTCTCTGGGCCCTCTGTATGTCTTCCTTAGAGAAATGTTGTTCAGGTCCTTTTTCCATTTTTAAATTGGATTATTTGTCTTCCTGGAGTGGAGTCATGTGAGTTCTTTATGTATTTTGGAGATTAAACCCTTGTCCAATGCATCATTGGCAAATATGTTCTACTATAGGGTCAGTTCCCCTTTCATTTTGATGATGGTTTCTTTAGCAATGCAGAAGCTTTTTAATTTGATGTAGTTCCATTTGTTCATGTTTTCCTTCATTTCCCTTGCCCTAGGAGATACATCAGCAAAAATATTGCTCCTTGGGATATCTGAAATTTTACTGCCTGTGTTTTCCGTGAGGACTTTTATGATACCACAACTTATATTTAAGTCTTTTATCCACCGTGAGTTTATTTTTGTGTATGTATGGTATAAGTTGGTGGTCAAGTTTCTTTTTTTTTTGCATGTATCTGCCCAATTCTACCAACACCATTTATCGAAGAAGCTATTTTTACTCCATTTTATGGTTTTGTCCCCTTTGTCAAATATTAATTGACCATAGAGACATGAGTTTATTTCTGGGCTCTCTATTCTCTTCCACTGATCTATGTATCTGTTCTTATGCCAGTAGCAGGCTGTTTTGTTTACAGTGGACTTGTAATATAGTTTGATATCAGATATTGTGATCCCTCCAACTTTTTTCTTCTTTCTCAAGATTTCTGAGGTTATTTAGGGTCTTTTTTGGTTCCATGCAAAATTTTTGGAGCATTTGTTCTAGATCAGTGAAATATGCCATTGGTATTTTAGTAGGGATTGCATTGAATCTATAGATTGCTTTGGGTAGTATGGACATTTTAATGATGTTATTTCATCCAATCCATGAACATGGTATATGCTTCCACTTATTTGTGTCTTCCTCAATTTATTTGTTCAGTTCTATTGTTTTCCAAGTATAGGTCTTTTACATCCTTGGTTAAGTTTATTCCTAGGTACTTTATTTTTCTTATTTGTATGGTAAATGGGATTTTCCTCTCAATTTCTGTTTCTGATAGTTCATTGTTGGTGTACAAAAATGCCATTGATTCTGAATGTTGTCTTTGAATCTCACTACTTTTTTCCATTCACTTATTAGGTTGAGTAGTTTTTTGGTGGAAACTGTTGGGTTTTCTATGTCCACCATCATTCGTCTGCAAACAATGACAATTTTACTTCTTCCTTTTATTTCTTTTTCTTGTCTGATTGCTGTGGCTTGAACTTCCAGTACTATATTGAGTAGAAGTGGTGAAAGCAGATACCCTTGTCTTGTTCCTGATCTTAGGGGGAAAGCTTTTAGTTTTTGTCCATTGAGTATGATGTTGGCTGTAGGCTTCTCATATATGGCCTTTATTATGTTTAGGTGTGCTCCCTTTATTCCCACATTGCTGAGTGTTTTTATTATAAATCGGTGTTGGATTTTATCACATGCTTTTTCAGCATCTATTGATACGATCATGTGATTTTTGTTCTTCATATTGTGTATGTGATGTATTATGTTCACTGATTTGCGAATATTGGACCATCTTTGTATCCCTGGGATGAATCCCACTTGATCATGGTGTATGATCTTTTTAATATATTGGACCTGGACTGCCTTTTTTTTTTTTTTTGAGGATTTTAGCATCTATGTTCATCAGGCATATTGGCCTGTAACTTTCTTTCTTTATTGTCTTTACATGGTTCTGAATTAGGGTAATATTGGCCTCATAAAAAGAGTTTGGGATTCTTCCCTCTTCTTGACGTTTTTGGAATAGTTTGAGAAGAATAGGAGTTAGTTCTTCTTTAAATGTTTAGTAAAATTCGCCTGCCTCTCAGGCTTGAGACTAGGATCTAGGTGGGTGTGTTGACCGTGAGTGCTCGGTCACTGTCATTTCCTCCTTCTCCCTCCAGTGTGGCCCTCCCTTTGCTTCCTGGCTCTGGCTCCACCTCCATTGATCCCCCGTGGAGCATCCTCCCTGGGTTGATGGAGCCGTAGCTCTGCTGGGCCTCCAGTCTAACAGAGATGAAGTCCCTCATGGTCAGTGTTCCAAGATGAAGGGAATCCCTGAGGACTGGGAGGATATTGTGGGCTTCCTGTGGGAGGGGAGACTTGAGCTGTTCCTGCAGTGTTTGATTCACAGTAAGTACCAGGACACTTTAGGCCTTCAGGTCACAATGTGGAGATGGAAAACACAATGGTCCTGGCATGTTAGAAAGATGCCAAGGAGGCACTTGCATGAAGGCAAGGAGCAAGCTTCTGAGAATCGAGGAAGACAGGAGTGAGCGTGCTGGATCAAGACAAGCCTCCCAGTCCCCCTGCTTGCCCGAACCGTCAAGAGCAGTGGGCAGTGGTGGAGGGTGGTGGCGCCTCCGCCTGTTACCTTGGCCCAGAGGGCTGCTCAGAGTCAGCTTGGGGCACACTCACAGGCACTCACTGTCCCTGGGGCCAAGTAAGGACCAAGGCCCAGCATGTGTCCACACTGTCCTAACCCTCCCACAGCCCCTGAGCACTTGAAGGCACACAGTGGAGCTCAGAGAAGCCTGATGGGGTGGACAGATAGGTAGGTAGAGAGGTGATTGCAAGATGGCTGGGATAGGTAGGTGGGCAGGGAAGGGACTGGTGCTTAACTGAGGGTGAGAACAGGTGAAAGGGGAGATGGGAAGTGGGTGTGCAGATGTCCTGAGTGGGTGGATGGCTTGGTGTGTGGGGGTTGGGTGCATGTGAGGGCAGGCGGGTATGCGGGGTTGGTGGTGGGTGTGTGGTGGACCGTTGGACGGGTATGTTCGTGGGTTGGGGGCAGGAAGATGGAGGGTTGGTGGGTACATGCGTGGAGGTTGGGGACTTGGTGGCTTAGAGGAAGTGTCAGCAGGCTGGGAAGTAACGCGAGGGCGGGTGAGCTGGAGTGTGGATGGGCAAGTGGACATGTGGTTGTTTTGGGCTGTAGATAGACATGTGCGTGGGAAGCAGGGTTAGTGGGCATGTCAGTGGGGCTGTAGCAGAATGGGTGGTGTGATGGTGGGCGGGCCGATGTGTTGGTAGGTGGGAGGTGCACAAGCGGGTTGTAGGGCTGCGAGTGGGTTGTGGGTGGGAAGTGTGTGTGAGTGGAGTGGTGGATATATTGGGGGTTGGTAGGTGGGTGCTGTGGATATTGGCAGGTGTGTGTCTAGGTGTTGGTGGACTGGTGGGTAATGGGGCATGGGACGGCATGGAGAGCTGGGTATCCAGGGGGTGGAGGGCGAGCTGTGAGTGGGACAGCGGGCTAAGAGTTGGCTGTGGGTTGGATGGATGGATAGGAGAGCTGGAAGGCAGGTGGCAGGCCTGTCAAGTTGGGGGTGGATAATTGATGTGTGGGTGGGCAGGTGGTGAGCTGGTGAGGCAGTGGGCAGATGGGGTGTGGAAGGAGGGAGGCAACTGTCAGTACTGACGACCTTGTCTCTTGGCAGGACACCAGCCACACATGGCAGATTCCTGGCCCCGGAGCTCCGCACACGAGGCACCAGAGCTGAACCGCCAGTGCTGGGTCCTGGGGCACTGGGTGTGACCAAGACCCAGGCTGGCCCTCAGACCTCAGGCCACGTTAGCACCAGCCCCCCACCACAAGACCACTGGTCTGGCACCCACTGAAACCTGACCTGTGTGCCCTGGACTCAGCCAGCCTGCATGGGAGACACCAGGCCTGCCCTGCCCACCACTGCCTGGGTCTCAGGGCCCCAGCAATGGGGCCAACATGGACTGCAGAAACACTCAGGGTTGCACAAAGCAACTTTGGGACAGCAACTTCTAAGTCTTGTGACATGCAGAGCCCTGCTGAGTACAGCCAGGATGCCAGGAAAGCCATGGACAGCAGCAGTTGGAAGCCTGAGGTCCCTGAGCCAGCTGGGAAGTTTAGGAGGGCATGGGCGGGGCTTCCTGAAGGAGGGGCATTGGCACTGGCACCACAGGGGGTCACACAGCAGGCACCAGCAGGGGCTCAATAAATGCTTGTTGAACCTGTTTTCTTGCTGTGCATAGAGGCCAGTTGCTCTCTGGGCTGTGGCTGCCCCTTCATGGCTCCATCCTATCAGGTCCTCAAGGAGCCTGAAGTTGAAGCAGCCCTGATTGTGCTGCGGTCAGGGTCAGACACTGAGCTCTGGGCATGGAGGAAGCCCAGAGCCAAGCCGCGCTTGGGGCTGGGGTCAGGCTTGCAGGCTGCCTAGGATTCCAGAGGGTGGAAAAGCTGGGAGCATCAAGTAGATGAGAAATGTGGGGTGAGCAAGAGAGAAGCCCTCACACCCAGATCCTAAACCAACCTGACCCCAGTGGGGACCTTTACCCTATGTCTAGAGACACCTTACATCAAATCCTAGGGCTTGGAGGCCTGGGGAAATAAATTCTTATTACAAAAACAAGGGAACTCAGGGTCACAGAGATAAAGAAACTTGCCCCCAAGATCACAAAATTAGCAAATGGCAGAGATGGGGTTTGAACCAGGATTCCTGACTTCAAGGGGCCTCGTCTCTTCCCAGAGGATTTCCCCCATAGAGCTTTCCCCCAAGCAGAGCATGTTCTTCACTCTTCCATAACCTCATCATCTGTCCATC
>PVJI01033903.1:0-10993 GCA_004026765.1 Micronycteris hirsuta | reverse complement strand
GGAGTTCTCTACTGCCTGCTCTGCACAGGACAATACACATACCACTTAGAACAGAATAATACTCCATGCAGTGGAAGGAGAACGCATCATCCAGAAATCTTTATTTTCTTTGCAATAGGTGTGACTCCATGATGGGAGTGGGCTAACATGAATTAGGTGAAAAGTAAAGCAATAACTGGTTTTAAGGCATATCAACCTTCATCCTTTGCTGGATTAGTGCTATAATAAATTTGCATTTCAGAAAAAATATATGATTTGATTGCCCCCAGAATATATAGTAGGCATAAAAACAGCCAGGAATTAAGCTGGGCTAGAATAATCTACTTGTTAGAAATATAGATTGATTTTTGTGTATATGTATTTGTATGGTTTATATTTGTATAATTTACATTTATACTATGCTATTCTTTTTTTTTAAAGATTTTATTTATTTATTTTTAGAGAGAGGGAAGGGAGGGAGAAAGAGAGGGAGAGAAACAGCAATGTATGGTTGCCTCTCACATGGCCCTCACTGGGGACCTGGCCCGCAACCCAGGCATGTGCCCTAGACAGGGAATCGAACCGGGATCCTCTGTTTCCCAGCCCACACTCATTCCACTGAGCTACACCAGCCAGGGCTATATGATGCTATTCTTTAGAGGCAATAACAGAAAAGAAACTTTATTAAACTATGCTCATGTGGATTATCTAATGTTACATCATTTGTGTTTATTTAGTGAACATATTTTGAGTAGCTGCTCTGTTCCAGGCATCATCTGAAAGGGCCTCTTCCTTTGGGTTGTCAGATCGCATGGGCATCTCATACCTTCATTATCAACACCTAAGGGAGCTGGCCGATGTCTTGGAAGAACAGCAACAAAATGGCAAAGCCATTCTGCAACTACTTTGTAGCCAAAACACCCCCAAAAAGAAGCCACCAGGGCCACTACATTATGCCATCCAGAAGTGTTTCATTTCAACTACCTACGGGCTCACTCCATTTCTTAAGGTTGTCCTTATTTTCTCTGATTCTGAATTCTAACACTGCCTCCCTTTTGTAAAAATATGTCTTAAGATTTGGGGGTTGATGCTGCAGCTCTGATACTTAACTTAGCTAAATTCTTTACACACAGCCCAGATCACACTTCTTTAAGCCACTTCAGCCCAACCCCACACATGCTATCTCCTGGCAATTCAGCCCACTCACGCCGAGTTACTTCACCCCCAGCAGGCGTGGCCTCATGGGGAACCCCAGCCAAGAACTCGAGATGAGAAAATTACAGCTGTTCTCCCAGAGAGGAAGAGGGATGGTCCTCTCCTCTAAATAATTTCAGAAGTGCTCAAAGGCCTGAAATTCTAAAAGGGAAAGAAGCCAAATAGTCAAATAATTTTTCACTACAAATTAACCATTTCATATTCTCAGTTTCTTTTCTTTCCAACGTGATATATTCCAGGTATGAGGTACTAATTTGCTTGACTGTGCTAATAATACCCAATCACTGACAAATTTTAAGTATCAGTTTCCAGGTGAAAGGCACTAATTTCCTTTGCAAACGACTAGAGCCACCTCTTTTAAAATAACATTGTTTAAAATTCTGCTCTGACTACTTGAAAATCGGCGTGAGATAAAGAAGTAGGTTTAGTATATCTCTTAAATTGGGGGTCAAGGGCATTTTCTGTAAAGGACCAGATGGTAAATATTTTAGACATTGCGGGTCACACTTTCTCTGTTGCAACGACTCAGCTCTACTGTTGCACCACAAAGCAAAATAGTATGTCAATAAATGAGCTGTGTTACAATAAAACTTTATTTAGAAAAACAGACAGGTAGGTAGGCCATCATTTTCTGACCCCGGTCTCACATCATGATTTTTCTTAAGTTGTAACATATCCTTTTCATTTCATTTGTTGAAAAATATCTCACCGACATGTGGTTTCTGATAAGAGAGAGTAGAGATACCCAAATCTGGGAAGTTAAATAATATCAGAGAAAACATCCTCTATATTTGGCATATAGTAAACATGAAGTAAGTTAATGTTGGCTGAATTAAAAATCTAGTTTGCATATCAAAAATATATAGCACAGTTAGCCAAATTCTAAAATAACAACCCTGAAAATAATTTTCTCATTTCATGACTTTTTTCTGTCTTTACCTTCCAATTACTAGATGTTGTTTTTTTTTTTTTAGGTTTTCTCAGTGTCTTCATTATTATGCATATCCATTTTTTATCATTATTCAGCAACTATAAGCTTTCATCAAACTGGGACTCTTCGATATTGCTGTATTAAGGGAAATTATAATAGCTTATTGACCACAGTTCAGTCAATGATCCATTCATTATTCTGTCTTGAAGGCTAAGTTTGTAAAATAATGGATGTGATCATCACGAAAGTCAATATAAGTATAAATGTGAGGATGGAACCAACAATGAGCCCAAGCAGATAACTGACATTTTTGTACCAATTCCCAAATGCACGCAGCTGCACTTGGACATCCTAGCCCATCCATGGTCTGCTTCAGCGATCTCCCTAGTGAGGTGCGGGCATGTCAGCAGGCTGGCAAGGTGTTTGGTTGTGGTGTCAAGCAAAATTTTCAGTCATAATTACTAGTTTTATCTCGTTTATCTATTTTCTGTTTTGTGAATTTTATAATGTACTCAATGTATTATTATAGGTGTACATGTATGTAATTGGTGTTGCAAGTTCAAAGAAGTTTGGAAAACTATTGCTGTACCTACTGCCCTGTAAGATGGTCACAGGCTCTTCTAAATGCCTAAGATAAATATCTGGAGAAATACTCGAGTTTTTACACAATTTATATACCCTTGAGATAAAAATATACATGCATTTTTATAAGTGGCTTGGAAAAATAGATTCAAAGATGGTTTGGACTGTGTAATTAGCAGCACTCTGCAATTTCATATTAGAATTTGTTTAATTTGTTTCCTAGGCTGAGTATTTTACATGTACATGCCATAAGAAAAGAATAAAGAAATATATATCATGCAGAAAAAGTTACAATGAATTTTGCTGCCTCAAAAAACCAACCCAAACTTAGTGGCATAAAACAGCAGTCATTGGACTAGGCTCATGAGCGGGTTTGGGTGGATTCCACAGCCCTGTACAACTCCACAGAGTTGAGCTCTTACCTCTTTTGTAGCACTGGACATACACGGCTTTACCGTGTAGCTTTGCATCCCCCTGTCCCACTAGAGTGGATGTTCCCTGAAACTGAGAACTTCGTTACACTCAGTTGTGTGTCCCTTGCACCTAGCATAGTAGTATCTGACACCCAGATATGATCAAAAAAGTTTCTTGATCCAGTTAAACTCTGATATGCGTAGGCTTAATTAATCAGAGGCAACTGACTCACAAGAACCACCAAAAGCAAAGTCTCAAAAATATTTATTTTAGAGGTGGAGGTATAGTTGCTGTTGATTTTGTTTCCTAATTATTCCCAGCTCTCTATGTGCTGGGCTATTCCTGACACCCGCCCCAGTGGTTGGATGGAGTCATGAGACTAGTTCTGCCCGACGAGGTATGAAGAGAAGTGCAGAGTGTCACTTCAACATCAGAGCATTAAACTGCTGGCGCGAAGGGATCCATGACTTTATTTCCCTTGTGCCTGAGGAAGCAGCAATATCCCAAATGGTGGCTGCTCCATCCCCTGAATCTGGGTGTCCATCTTAAAGATGATGTAAGCAGAAGCGCTAGCTAGTCTGCAATAGACATGAGATTTAATTAAGCAAGAAAAAACCTTCGTTGTTTTTAAGCAACTGAGATTTGGGTGTCCTCTGTCACCAGAGTGTAACCTAACTATCCTGACAGAAAAATGGACAAAATTGAGACCTTCTCTTCCCTACCTTGACCACCAAATCATTTTTAACATAGTAATAACTACTGAAAGAAGGGATAAGCACACATGATTTAAGAAGAAAAAACAGAAAAGGAAAAGCCAGTACCTCAGAGAACAGAAAGAAAGCAAGCCACCCCTGTGTGGGTGTATGGGCCCGCGCTCATGTGCTCGCGGTGTGAGCTGCAGGAGGCCGCAGGCTGAAATCATGTAGAAAGGGGGCGTTCATTTTTGGCAGAGAAAAGGTGACAATAGTAGTTAAAACTATAAGCACAAAAGCAACAAACCTTCAAAAAGGCAATGAGGCAGAAAGAAGGCCTAATAATAGATTGAAAGGTTTTTTTCCCCCCTCTACAGTGGCTAGCTAGTATCTAACAAGATTGCATGATAATACTCTGCAGATTCCAGTGAAACTTTATCTCTTTGTTCTGGGTCATTTATTTTCCCTGTAACATGTACGTAAAATGCTGAGTGCTTTCAGAATGCTGGAATTTGACTGTCATTTTTAGGGCCGAAATTACTAAATTTTAATGGAAGAGCAACTCAAGGTTTGACATCTCCAGATTCGTATTTGCAAAAGTCCCACTGCAGGACACACTGCTGCGGTGAAAATGGGTGTTGTCCTGAGGAGAATCACTAAGTCCTTACACAGTCTTTTTGGGCCGTGTGTTTATTGCAAAAAATGCTTCATGTTTTTATTGTTGTCCAAAACTAGAGAAAACAGAGAAAAAAGAAATCTCATATTTAGAAGAAACTAAGGTGGCCATTTTGATGCAATGTCATACCAATGTTTTTTTTTCTAAACATTCATATGCATTTTAATACGATTTTAGTATTTAGGTCCCTGTGTTTTTCTTTACATGGCATTTAATGATGGGTACTATTCTAGAAGATTAAAAATATCTTTAAAAATGTATACAATTATTTATTGAATTATGCCCCTGTTATTTTGTAAGTCAAGAGCTCTCTCTCTTTTTTAATGGTTATAAATTACACTCAGATGAACAGAAATGCCTTCCACACCTCTGATTATTACCTAGAAGAAGAACTAATGAAGCAAAGGATGGATGTTTTAAGATTCCTAAAATAACAAGGCCAACTAGTTGCCATGAAGTCTTTTATAATGTTTAGTAATTTGCTTGACAACGTTATTGCAGTACTGTATTAATTTGCTTTGTTTGACTGGTAGTAAACATAAACATTCCTTAATGTATTTAAAAAGTTATTTGCATTTCTTATTTTTTTTTGAATTTCTATTCCCATTTTTTTTCTGTTTAGAGTATCAGTAATGTTTCCATTGATTTTTAAATTTCCTGTATATAGTTAGCCTATTAAACTTTGGCTATATTATTTCTTTCCAAGATTAACTTCAGATTCAAGATATTTGGTGGGTCAATAAAATGAATTAAAATATACAAAAGTTGCATGAAATGCTATAGAATTGTTTGTTTTATTGATTTTTTTCATTTTTCAAATTTTCAATGTGCATAACTCCTGTTTCTCTTTTGAAATTACTGAACAACTCAACCTAACACCAAGTATTTGATAGGCATACACAAATGCAACATAATGCCATATACAGATAATTTTTAGAGTTCCTTAGCATTAGTATTGGGTTTAAGCACATATCGGAGAGCCAGACTGCCCTGGTGTCAAACATAGGTCTGTGCTCTATTAGTTGTGTGAACTTGAACAAGTTATTTAACCTCTCTAGGCCTCGTTTACATGATCTGCAAAATCGTCAGAATAATTTGTAAAACAAGGAAGTAGCAGACCTCACAGTATTAATGTGAGGATTAAATAAGATAACTGATACAACTAGATAGCTATTTTAATTAATCTTGAAAACTGAGGCCAGGCATCTAGTAAACCTATGTAAGTGTTAGCTCTTGATAGGACATTTTGCATGCTCATTAACTAGAGACAAGCCTTTGATTTAGTTTATTTTTTAGGCATTTGGAGTGAAATATATTTCTTTCTCTAATAAAAATAGTTACCATTTTCTCAATCACCTTCCAAAACTTATTGATATTCATTCCTCATTCCACAATTAGTCATTAAATACCTGAGCTGTCAGGCGATATTCTAAGGGACTCAACTGTGAACAAAACCAATAAGGTCTCTCAGATATGCAGTTTTCATTCCAGAGAGAAAAAAATAAATAGAAGAAAAATGCAAATAAATAAGTTAATTTCAGAGGGGAAGAAGTGATATGAAGCTGAGGAGGCAGGAGAATGCACTGGAATGCGGCTGTTGGGCTAATTCTATCAGGTAGTCAGGGCAACCCAGAGTGAGAGGCAATGTTCTAAAAGCTTAGTGAAAATAATCCTTATGACATGCCCATCGCTTTTACTCCCATTTTATAAACGGAATGATTAGGTTACTGAAACCAAATGGTTTGGGCCTTAATAAAGTACATATGCTTTTCTCTGCAAATGGGTTGCTTGTTCATAATAGAAATCATAGCTCCAAAGGAAAAGAAAAAGCAGCTGTGACCCAGTGGCTAACACCATGTGTGTGTTTTCTGTCCTCTTTCTGCATGTGTCCATACAATACTTTTACCAAAGAAAATTGTCCTATGCATAACATTTGTAACCTGTTTTACCATTGAGAAATAGTTGCCATGTCATTAACAAGTGCTCTGAAATATCATTGCTAATAGCTCATATTATATGAAACTGATAGGGACTCAAGAGTTGGAAAATTTCAGTTTAAGGTAAAAAGTTATAAGCCTGGCAAGTAATATTTATGCTTAAGTCTTGTTTCAGAAAACCACAGATAAGGCCGATTCTGGCTCCTGGGAAAACAGCCGACCTCCTGGGGCACTGCTAAAGATTACCGCCTGGGGACAACTGGAGGCATCCGGGCCTTTGTGTTCCAGGGAGAGACAGACTACCACCACCCCTGGGAACAGCTAACTGCCCAGGACAGGAATATTGCAGCACCGCTCACCGAATCCCCTGGACTTCAAAGCTCTTACCAACCTTGCTTATCCCCTGGTATAAAAACACTGGCCTGGACAAAGAGAGGGGAAGATGGTCTGTTAGGGTATAAACCCGTCATCTTCTCAGATCACCGGCCATCTGAATAGAGTACCTATAAAGACTCAATCACTGTCATTGCTTATTGGGTTTGGTAGTGACAGGCAGCCTGAATGCCAGTCTGTTTTCCGGTTCCAAAACCATAATGGCTTCTTTAATTAGTTTCTTACCAACGAATATTTATGTCATTTCAACTTTCCATTCTAAACAATGTTATGATAAATCACCAAGTATTTAATAATAATAATTATGATTATGTACTAGCTAATATTTATTTAAGTGCTTATATATAACATGCATTGCGCTAGGCAATTGATAACCCTAAACTAATTTAATATTTACAGCCGTTCTATGAAATAGGCACAGGGATAATTCCTCCTTTAGAAACTGAGGAAACGGACAAAAAAGAAGTTAAATAATTTGCTCAAGGTCACGTATTTAATAAATTACAGATCTAGGATTTGAAGTTGAACATTCTGGTTCCAGCCTAAGCAAACACCTGACCTTTGCACTCTATTTCTGCCCGCAGTAGTATTTACACATAAGTCTTAATCCTCATCAGCCTTACTGCTATAGAATAAATTTTTAGAAGTGAAATTAATCAGAACTTGACCCTAGATCTGATGCTTCTATAGAAGAACCAGAGTGCCTGTTATCCTAATCCCCGAATACAAGCTTTGAAACTCTGTTTCAGATTACACACCAGGCTGTAAGAGAAACACAGAGAGCGGCAGTAGTCTAAGTAAAACAGATTGCAGCCCCTGCCACCTGCTTCCTCTTTCGGTTCTCTTCAAAGCCTTTGCCTAGGAAAGCTGAGCAAAACAAAGAAGTTCCTGAAGTTCAGCCTATATTCATTCATCCAGTCCGTGGTCCCCTAAAGAATATTCTCTGCACACATTGTCATAGTTGAAACAGAGAGAAATGAAAAGGCAGAGGGAAGACACAAGTGGCTTTGAACTCAAGAGGTGGTGGCTTTCCATAATGCCCAGGGCGCTCCCCTTAGGCTGACGGTACCTCCTTTGTAACTTTCAGTGCCTCCTTTCCTCTCCGCATGGCCCTGCAAGGCCATGAAACAGATTCAGAAGCAGATAATTAGGCGGCTCTCAGGCTACTGGAGGAGCCCCGTGAATGCGTGCTGCTAATTGAAACCCACAAAGCAGGCCCTCCTGTGTGCTTTGGGCTTGCACAAACCCGAAATTATGACTCACTAGACACCATTTTATCTCATTTCTCAAAAAGTGTTCTTTTTCTTGAGTGGCAGCTCGGTCAAAGAGATGAAACAATTCATCTCTGTTACTTTTTCCAGGCTTCAAAGGTAACCTAGAATCATAGGTTTCTATTTTATCAAGGAGGCTCCTGAGTATAGTAAACTTTTTGTTATCTCATCTGGTCAAATGATCAAGTTTTTATTGGGGAGTGAAGAAATCAATTGAGTTATATCTACCCTGTATAGTAGATTATCACTCTTCAAAGAAATAGAATATGGAAAAATAAATCTAAAAAACAGATTAAGGAACAGGTAATCATTCTTTGATAATTCAGAGGTCATTTCTGAATCCTAAAGAGCTTCAAGGTCATCATTACAATCTTGAATCATTGCACGAAAAATTTCTTACTGACAGACTTGGGTTTCA
This sequence comes from Micronycteris hirsuta, assembly GCA_004026765.1. Classification (NCBI taxonomy): domain Eukaryota; kingdom Metazoa; phylum Chordata; class Mammalia; order Chiroptera; family Phyllostomidae; genus Micronycteris; species Micronycteris hirsuta. Next base: position 2,485 of record PVJI01033903.1, on the reverse strand, counting down.
ACACTCTGCTTGTCCATTTTCTTGTTGGAAACCAGAGGTTAAATTTGTAATAAATAGTGCTAAGGGCCCGAGGGCAGCCCACACAAGTATTTTTTAACCCATAATATAGCTGAAGAAATGTACTAACCATACTAAAGACCCTCACTGTCATTTCTCATCTTCTTATTATGTTTCTATCAAGAAAGTGTGCTTCAAATCCATAAAGTGAGACACCAGAAACATGTCCCCTGTATGGGGTGGCAGACAGAGGAACCTGTACTTAGCGTCTCCTGTGGCAGAGCCAGGTTGGTGGAAAGGAGACAGTCTCATGGGCTGGAAACACTTCGGTCACACACACAACAGGGAACAGGCACAGGAGCAGGGGTTCTATCAAATGGGCAGAAAGAATCACAGCTGCCAGCGAAACGCAAGTTCCATGAGGGTAGGTGGTTTCATCTGTTTTGTTCACTGCTCTACTCCCAGAACCTAGAATGGTGCCTGGGATATAGTAGGTGCTCAAAAAAACAAGTTTTAAATAAATGAAGGCGGTAGTGGTAGAGACAAAGAAACACTGAGGAAGAAGAATCTAGATGCAAGAAATAATCTGAAAAGCAGTCAGCTTTCCCCGCAGTGAAGGATAAATGCTAGGTAATAGAGTCTTGTCGATAAAATGTCAAATAACAGAGAGATAGTGTGACAACGCAGGCACACAGGAAATTTAGCAAACCAAGCAGATAATGCACACAATTTCCTGAAGATCTGAGAATGAACATAGTTATCAAGGATAATAAAGTATATATAACCCAATTGCAAGTCAATAATTATAAGCCTGACTTGGCTGTGTCATTCTGGATTGATGAAGGTGGAGATCAGCATCATGCCCCCTCTACAAAGAGGCGGGTAGAAGAATAAAGCCAAGGGATCATACATGTGAAAGTTAAAATGCACTGGACAAATGAAGTCTGGAAGAGCCACAGAAACCACTCCCCCTGGGTGCATCGGTGCTAGAGAATTCTACTGAAGGACAGACAGCTTATTACACCCCTATTAACCGTGAGAGTCTGGCCAAACGTCCAAGTATCATATAGCTCAATGTGGTATTTTACAACCAATTTTAGACACGATCCACCTCTTTAAAACCCTACAGAGCATCTAACTTCATGAGCCTAAGATTATGTTATAAAAACTAACGACCTTGACAATATGTAATCACAAAGACTTGGACTGCCACTGAAATTTCAACTACTGAGGAAATGTGTGCCATGCCCTAAGTCTCCCTTACAATGGCACTGCGGCCATCGGGCCATAGAACAAACCACAACAGCTCATTTTTTTTCTCTAATCTAAGCTGCAGAAAGGAGCACTGGGCTCTGGTACAGACAGAGGTGCCTTGGTGTCAAGCATAGAGAGGCCATCACTTTTCCTTGGGATGACAGATAGGAGTCAAGGAAGGTGAAATCCAAAGAACATCCTTGGGAAAGAGAAAGCTTGCTGCAAGTCAGAAAACGCTGTCAGTCTGCAGAGACTCATGGAAGAGGCAGTATAAATATGGGAAGCAACAGAACATAGACTGGGGACTCTTTCTGAGTTCAACATTTCTAGTGAAAGGATCGGAGGCAGTACTTGGAACAATTCCCCAGATAAAAAGGGAAGCTGCTTATTTTTATAGAATGCTTTTAATTTGAGCTTAGGCAAAGAGAGACATGTTGAAGTTGCCAAAGTTATTCCAAGTCAGGAAAGGATTCACCATTTCCTTCTTTTTCTTTTTTTCTTAAGAGTGGTTTAAGTAGAGGGGAGGAACGTGAAATAAATTACACAGGAATTTGGATTTTACCCCAGTCACACTGGTAGAGCTGAGGTAGCCATTTATTAACTAACATAACATTTGGTATTTCTGCTGTGCAATCCACTATTTTTAATCATAATCTACATTTTAGTATAACACTTATCTTCCTATTCTTAATCTCCAAGAGTTTTCTAATTAGCAGAGAGAAGCTTAATAATAATAAAAATCTTCTAAGAGGAAAAATTATCTACATTATCTTATTATTTCTTTGCAGAATATTATTCTGGAAAACTACAATGCAGAATATGAAAATGCACTAATTTGATTTGTCATAGAAATGTTCTTTCTGTTAAGATCCAAGATAAATCAGCAAATGCTTCCAAAGTTGACATTTAATCCATGAATTCAAATCATTTCCAAGATTTATGATCCATTAGAAAGACAGTTTCAATTTCCCTTGCCCTTGTGAGAGTCTAATGTATAGCTGGCGGAAAATGCATTTACACTACACACACTCCATGACAACAATATCATTTATTGATAAGGCTTTCCAAGTTTAAAAAAATGATGTTGCTAGGTACGTTCATTTTGATTTGTTTATATGTAAGTAGTAGATAGATGCTTCAATGTGGAAAAGTTTCCTAAAATGTAGCAGAGTAACAGATATCCATGTAATGAAGATTGCCTTCTAAAGATTAGAGGAAATCTCCCACAATAATT
>PVJI01033902.1:0-10883 GCA_004026765.1 Micronycteris hirsuta | reverse complement strand
AATATGGGGGTATTGAGTGTGGGAATGGGGAGTGGATGGGGTAGTGGTGAGCCATGGGGAAAAAGGCAGGAAAACTAACTGAACAACAGTAATTAAAAAAAAAAAAAAAAGAATTGGCTCATATGATTATGAAGGCTGAATGGCCCAGGCCCAGGAGAGCCAATGATGCAGCTCCAGTCTGGGTCTGGACACCTGAGAAACAGAGCTTCTTCCAGTGTAAATTCCAGTCTGAGTCTGATATGTAATTCTCTAGGCAGAAGACCCATGTCCCAGCTCCAATACAGGCAGAGAGACATATATTATAAATTTAGCAAAGTTTAATTGGTTATAAGGGAGTTCAGTCTAGTTGATAAGATGAACTGACCTGGACAGTAATGTTTGAAGATATAAACTTGTAGACCATCAAAAGCTACACTGTAGGGGTCTCTATTTGAACCCTTAATTCACATTAAAAAGCCACTCAGTACAGGTTCTTTAGCCTTCAGAGGTCAGTGGATTGTGTGCAGAAGTGATGAGCATCAATTGTATCCTTTATATCTATCTCCCTTTTCCTTCTGGGGTTTACTTGGGCCTATATTTTACACATGGTGTTGCTACATAATAGTAGAGACCTACATCAAATTTTCTCCAACAATTTCTTGTGGAATTTTTCAGTGCAGAAAGTTGGAAGAATTGTATAATGAATATCCAAATACTCATGACCTCGATTTTATCATTAACATCTTATTATTCTTGCTTTATCACATGTCAATCCTCTCGCCACTCTTCATTCCATTCATGATCCCCTCCCCTTTTTTTTTTTTGAAACTGCATCTGATTTAAAGCCAGTAAGTAATAATTCTTGATTGTGCTGAAAAACTGATATTTCAAGGGTTTTTTTGTTATTGTTATTGTTCCATTAGTCAATATCAATTATTCTGACTACTAAATATGTCTCATACTTCAAATCAATGTATTTAATTCTGAAGAGTTTAAGTACACAACAAGCTTAGAAGTTACTTAGAGACTGGTTTCTGTACTGATTTTAGCTGGATATAAAAGAAAGAACAGGGGCCTTCCGGCCAAGATGGAGGCATAGGTGGACGCACTGTGCCTCCTTCCACAACCAAGAGGAATAACAACAATTTCAAAAGCAAAATAAACAACCAGAACAGACAGAGAATCAAACTGAGTGGAAGTCCAACACCCAAGAAGTTAGAGAGAACACGTTCATCCAGACCCGTAAGCAGGGAAGAGCCAGACAGAGAGCGCACACAGTGAGAGGGCTGTTTGCCTGGAGAGACTCACCGTGGGAGCACCTGATCAAAAAGCGGCCCAAAAAGCGGCGGGTGCACCCGGAGAAGCCATTGGGAAACAGCGGGCTGAGACTGGTGGACTGGGCGGTCCCTCACTTGCACATGCAGATAAACTGGGAGAAGGAGCTGGGGAGCAGAGCAGGGAAAACCTGTGGGGATTGAGGTGGCAGCAGAAGGAACTCCCAGCCACATAGGAGAGAGCATTGGGAGAAAAGTGACTGGTAGCCGGAAGCGCTGAGCAAGCGCCATAGTTCCCTCCCAGGCCACGCCCTCTCAGACAGCATCAAAACTCAGTGTCTGAGGAGGTTGCCCCACCCTGGTGAACACCTAAGTCTCCACCCCTTAAAGTAACAGGCACTGAGAAAAAAAAATGGCCCAAATGAAAGGACAGAACAAAGTTCCAGAAAAATTACAACTAAGGGACGAAGAGATAGCCAACCTATCAGATGCACAGTTCAAAGCACTGGTAATAAGGATGCTCACAAAATTGGTCGCAAATAAATGAACAAATGAAGGATACGCTAAAGAAAATGAGGGGAAATGTGCAGGGAACCAATAGGGAAGAGAAGGAAACTGGGACTCAAATCAACAGTGTGGACCAGAAGGAAGAAACAAGAATTCAAAAAACTGAGGAGAGGCTTAGAAACCTCCGTGACATCTGTAAATGTCCCAACATCTGGGTCATAGGGATGCCAGAAGGAGAAGAGGAAGACCAAGGAATTGAACATTTATTTAATCAAATAATGAGTGAGAACTTCCCCAATCTGGCAAAGGAAATAGACTTCCAGGAAGTCCAGGAGGCTCAGAGAGTCCCAAAGAAGTTGGACGCAAGGAGATACACACCAAGACACATCATAATTACATTACTCAAAATTAAAATTAAGGAGAAAATCTTACAAGTGGACTGTCAGCTGATTTCTTGAAAGAGACCTTGCAGGCAAGAAGGGGCTGGAAAGAAGTATACCAAGTCATGATAGGCAAGGACCTACATCCAAGAATACTCTATCCAGCAAAACTTTCATTCAGAATGGAAGGTCAGATAAAGTGCTTCTCAGATAAGGTCAAGTTCAAGAAGTTCATCATCACCCAGCCTTTATTATATGAAATGTTAAAGGGATTTATATAAGGCATGGAGGGATATCAACAGGGGAGTGGGAGTGGGAGAGAGGAGGAAAAAGTACAGAGAATAAGTAGTGTAAATGGTAGGTAGAAAACAGACAGGAGGAGGTTAAGAATAGTATAGGAAATGTAGAAGCCAAAGAACTTATGTGTATGACCCATGGACAAAAACTAAAGGGCATGGAATGGGGGTGGGGTGGGGTGGAGGAGAATAAAGGGGGGAAAATGGGACAACTATAATAGCATAATCAATAAAATATATTTTTAAAAAAGGAAGAACAGGATTTTGCAGGTAGGAAAGTAGTGAATCTCTATCTGTGGTCCTGGCAGATAAGGCCTAAGTGCTCTGTAAGTAGTCAGTAAATTTTTCTGAATGAGGATTAATTAATAAAAAAAATATGGGTTTTCAGGAACAACTATAAAGGACACATGTATAAAACCAAGGGGGGGTGGTGGAAGCAAGGGAGGGAGGTAGGGATGGCTCAGGTGGTGGGGGGAGTGGTGGGAAGTAAATGCAGACAACTGTAATTGAACAACAATAAAATAATTAAAAAACAAATATATATATATATAAATTTATCAAAAGAAATTATTTCATTTTATAAGAAAATTCAATGTATGTAAGTCTCCTTGTTTTGAAAAGATGTTATTTTCATTTTAACATGAACTTTTTTATTGAAGTAAAATTCATATAACATACAATTAACCTTAAAGTCTATGATTCAGTGGTATTTAGCATATTCACAGTGCTGTACAAACATCAACTCTCTCTAGTCTTAGAACTTTATCATGCATAAAAATATCCCATATTCAATGACTAATCATTCTCCACTCTCATCCCCCACCCCACACTGGTAACTTGTCAGCTGCCTCCCCTCTCTGTGAATTCTCCTAAGGGTTTAGTACCCAGAATATGTAAAGAATGCAACAACAAAAAGACAAACCACCCAATTTTTTAAACGGTCAAAGAACTGAAGTAGACATTTCTCCAAAGATAAACAAATGGCCAGGAAGCACATGAGAACATGTTTAATGTTATAGGTCATTAGGGAAACACAAATCAATACCACAATGAGATACCATTTTACACACTATGATGGCTTTAATTTTTTAATGGAAAAATAACAAGTGTTTGTGAGCATGTGGAGAAAGAGGAAAATTTGTGTGTTGCTGGAGGAAATATAAATGATGCAGCCACTCCAGAACACAGTGTAGCAGTTTCTCAAAAATATCATTCATAGGTTAACTACATGACCTGGGACTTCCACCCACTCCTAAGTATGTGCCTAAGAGAAATGGAAACATGTCCCCACAGAAACTTAAATATGAGTTTTTATAGTAGCATTGCTTACAACATCTAAAATGTAGAAAGAACCCAAATGCCTATCAATGAATGGGTAGGTAAACAAATTGTATACATGTGCAATTGAATACTTTTATTTTTAAAGGTAAAACTTTGAAGCAAATTTTAAAAATGTATTTATCTTTTCTTGACTGAGTCTGTGCCTCTGAGATACTTAACTGAAAAATAAGGTCGGTTCCACCATAACTTTCAATAGTGCAGTACATTGAGACAAAGTATATATTTCTAATTCAAGTGAAGCAAATGGCAAAGCTCCAAACACTCAAAAAGATGTATCTCTTAATACACTTTCATTGAGACTCTTTCACTAGTTACACTTCTATTATTTATATTAAACATAACAACAATATATCTAGAAAATAGCCCTCATCAGTTTCCCTATCTCAGACCCAAATCACTCTTTACCTTTCCCATTAGAGTTTTCCTTATTATACAATGAAACACATAGACCATTTAGTTCTTGTACGTCTGAGACTGAGCCATGCCTCCCAGGTCCTGCGTAACCTATTCCCTGGGTAGATTACAAAGTACTATACAAACTCTTGTGTTCTTTTCTACCCCTTGCTATATGTACTCCGATCACATTGTTTCTGGGTCCATACAAGCTTATTTCAATGTCAAGTGTTTTACATCTGCCAGCAATATTCTTACTCTTGCTATTCGCATGGTTCATTTTCATTCTCTCTCTATCTCTCTCTCTTTTTCTCTTTCCTCTTTAAATTTAATACTCACCCAACGACATATACATTGATTTTAGAGAGAGAGGAAGAGAGAGAGAGAGAGAAACATTGATGTGAGGGAGAAATATTGATGGATTGCCTCCTATACATGCGCCCTGACCAGGGATTGAATCTGCAACCTAGGTATGTGCCCTGACCAGGAATCAAACCTGCCACCTTTTGGTGTATGGGATGACACTCCAACCAAGTGAGTCACCCTGCCAGAGTGCATGGTTTCCTCTCTTTATTCAGGTCTCAGCTGACTGACAAGCTCAGGAAATTCTTCCCTGACTGCCTTCTCTACTGACAGCCCCCACCCCACAAATATCCCACAATGCATATTGATTATTTCAAATTAAAGTTATTTAAAAAACACCAGTAAAAAAAAGGGGAGGTTGACCCTCACCTGTGTGGAGAAAATAAATCTCTCCTGTGAAAGGTGTCCGGGGAATCAAGAGAGACACCCTTGTCAGAGTTAAGAAATCCAGGGCCAAAAAGCCTAGGTAAACAAATCTTGTTACTTGTTTACTAATTTACCACTCCAAACACTCGTGTTGTTTAGATTCCTCATGAATGAGCACCCAAACCTGAGTTTCTTTGTCCTGTCAGTTCTTCACAAATCTCTTCTTTGTCTAAAAGCATAAAAGGCTGCCTGTTCTGATCATTTTTCTGAGCATCATTCATGGATTCCCATGCACACGTGTTAAATTGTTTTTTCTCCTGTTAACCTGGCCTTGTGTCAGTCAATTGTATTAGTCCAGTCATAAGAACTCAAGATGGGTAGAGGGGTGAATTTCCACTCCCCAACACTACTGGAGCCTCCATTCCAAATCACTCTCTTTGACATCCTTGTTTAATTCGCTATGCAAAACTTTGCACTCTTTCTTATTATCTTGTTTATTTATTTGGCTGTTTCCTTTATTTTTTGCCTCTCCACACTGGAATGTGTGTTCCATGGGAACAGCAAACTCCTTTCCTGGTCTATGTCCAGTGCCATGACAGTTCCTGACACACAGTGTCTTCCCAATAAATATTTGCCGAACTAGTGAGATAACTGTGCTACTATTCCTCCGTGACATCTACCCAGAACCTGAGGATTCTAGGTGGCTTTCCAAAACAGGTGGCATTTGACCTGAGTCTTTATAGATGAGTAGAATTTTGGGATGGACAATCACAAAGACCCAAAAGGGGAAATTAGCAGTGATGCTACAGACCACTGAGAAGCTCCAGGTATCTTGAGTATAGCAATTTCCATGTGGCAGGAAGTGTGTTAAGTTCTTTACCAACATCACCTCAATTAATCTTCCAAATAATCTTACCATGTGGCAATATTGTTGTCACTATTTTCTAAATAATGAAATATTCTCAGAATGATGTGCATAGGTTCTTTTGGATTGGAGTTTCAGGGCTCTTAGGGTATAATCCCAGCAGTGGAATTGCTGGGTCAAAAGCCAGTTCCATTTTTAGTTTTCTGAGAAAAGTCCATACTGTTTTCCACAGTGGCTTCACCAGTCTGCATTCCCACCAATAGTGCAGTAGTGTTTCCTTTTCTCTGCATCCTCTCCAACCTTTGTTTGTTGCTTTGTTTATGATGGCCATTCTGACCGGTGTGAGGTGGTATCTCATTGTGGTTTTAATTTGCATCTCTCTGATGGCTAGTGATGCTGAGCATCTTTTCATATGTCTCTGAGTCCTCTGTATGTCTTCCTTGTTACTATAAAGGACACATGGACAAAACCAAGGGGGAGGGTGGAAGCAAGGGAGGGAGGTGGGTTTGGATAGGGTGGGGGAGAGGGGAGGGGAGAAAATGCAGACAACTGTAATTGAAGAACAATAAAGTAATTTTTTTTAAAAAGAAACATTCTCAGAATCAAAAACAAAAAACTTGTACGAAAAGGCACCATGGTTATGTTATGTGTTGGGGATGGGATTCGCACCTTATGTATTGACAGTCAGGGAAAGAGCAGGAGTTAACAGTGAGATGTTAGGGGAGCTGCATGGTGTTCTATTGGGAATTAGTGGGATGTCTAAGGAAAGGAAAATATAACTAGATTTTTATTTTAGTCATATTACTATCTAATATGAGAGGAGCAGGCAAAAGTTAAGATAAAAAGAAATGAGAAAGTCTGTAAGAGAGATTATGATGGTTTAGACCAGAATAATGGTACTGGAGATACAGAGAATGTTATGGATTCATGTGATTTGAGGGAGGAGGTTTAGAATCATCAACAGGATTTGATAAGTAGTTGGATAAATAGGTAAGTGGGCTCTTTAAGAAAGAAAAATAGCCCTGGATGATGTGGCTCAGTGAATTGAGTGCCAGCCTGGAAACCAAAAGGTCACCAGTTTGATTCCCAGCTTGGGTTGCGTGGGAGAGGCAACCAATCAATGCATCTCTCACATGTGGATATTTCTCTCCCTTCTTCTAGCTAAAACTAAATAAATAAATTTTTTTTTAAAAGGGAAAAATAAGGATGCTCAGCCTCTAAGAATCAGACTTTAACACATAGAGTGGTGCATTCAGGTCTGGCTGCCTCTCTCTGTGCAAGGCAGAGATGAACTGTCACAGGTGGAGAGGAGTCTGCCAGGATTATTTCAATTCACCCACTTGCTCCAGGAACACTTCTCCTTCCTCACTTCCCACACTTAATTAGTCATAGCCATGCTTAATTAGGCAGCTTATTCTATCTCTGTGTAATTTTTTCTCTATTCTCCTGCCATTGACAGCCACTGTCACTCCTGCCCAGACTGAGTGGTTCCACATTCTCTCCTGATGCCCTTAAGATGAATACCTTTCAAGAGTTTCCAAATGTTCTTACCCCCAATCTATAAGATGCTGTGCAAGGACCTGCATGACCTCTGCACTTGACTCTGTCCTGCTCTCCAGATAATCTTGATTTTGTGTATTTTAGTATAATTTCAAATTTATAGAAAAGTCATAAAAATAATACATGGAACTCCCATATTCTCCTCACTTAGATCAATTCCTTTCATTTTTCCCCATTTGAATTATTTTCTCTAGATATATAGAAGAAAGAGAGAGCGAGAAGTATTTTTTCTGAGACATCTGTGCATGTTTAGTGTATATTTCTAAGAATAAGAACATTCTCTTACACAGCCAATTATCAAAATTAGAAATTTTAACACTAATTCAATACTATTCCCTAATCTACAGACCATATTCATAATTTGTCCATTGTCCTAATGATAATCTTTTAAATTATTTTCATTTTCGTCCAGGATCCAATCCAGAGTCATGTATGAAACTCAACTGTCTTGTCTCTTTTAGTCTTCTTTCACCCAGAACAGCTCCATGCCTTTCCTTGTCTTTTTTAACCTTTACATTTTTAAAGAGTTCAGGCCACTTACCTTGTAAAATGTCCGTCAACTTGAGTTTGCCTAATGTTTTCTTATTGACTTGATTTGGGTAAAGAATTTTGGGAGGAACTCCAAAGAGATGACGTTATGTTCTTCTCAGTGCATCATGTCATCAAGAAGCCCAGGATGTCAGGTTGCACCGATGCCCACTATGTGACTTTGATCAATTGGTTAAAGTGGTGTAACTAATTTCTCTACTCTAAAGTTTCTAGTTCCTTTTGTTATTAACGTGTCTCTTGGGAGGAAGCATATAAATAGCTGGCTCCCTACAAAACTTTCTCTGTTAATTTTATAATTAATTTATAATTTTCTACCTCCATCATTCCTTCTGTATTTATTAATGGCATTCTTCTATTTGGAGGAGCTATCTCTTCCTTCGAGATTTACTTATCTATTCATCAATATATTACAGAATTGACTTTGCTGTTTTTATTCCATCTGATGGATTAGTACCCATTTCTATAATCATTTACTTTAATGATCAAATTGTTCCTAATTTGGCCAGAGGTTGGCCCTTTAAGCTGGCTTCTTGTCTTTTCAATATGTTCCTATAGTTCTAAGCAAGTAATTGCTCTAAGGCATAAAATGTTCCAGCCTAGCCAATCTTAAACTTCTTTCTAGGATAATCTCTTTTCCAGTCATATTGGACTTTCCCCCATTCTTTAAGTACTACAACTTCTTCCTTCTACATTGGGGCTTTAGGGTACGTTTGTCCAGCTATCTATACAATTTGCTTCCCGTTATGTCTACTGGATACATAGTAAGAGTACAACAAAATGGTTGACTAAATGAAAAAAAAGTGTGAAAAAAAAGGGCATCCAAGATGGCTGCAGAGTATCTGGGAGCTCCACCCACTTACTCCCAGACCTGGGCCAGTCTTGCAGCGTATCCACAGAGTATTCAACTGGAAAATCTAGCAGAGAGTGAGAGTGTGAGTGAGTGGGCGTGAACGCGGATGAAAGTGCGCGGAGTGTGCAGGAGTGGGCAGGACTGCGCCTGCCCCTCAGGGCACCCAGAAGCGGGCAGCCTGCGCTCTCCAAGCAGCGCAGCTGCCAGCACTGCAGCGCAAACCAGCACTTTTGGCAGCACAGAGCTCGGGCAGCTGCATATGGGCACAGGAGCTGCGGGGACTGGAGGTGGAGGGAGGAGAGGGGAGAGGTGCTGTCTCCAGAAACAGTATAGTGGGAGCAGGACACCTGACATTGAAAATCTCTGAGGGAGCAGGTACAGCACCCCATCACTGCCCCATGTTGTAGTATAGCTGTGGGCCTCTTCCCAATGTCATCTGGGAAAGATCCAGAGAGAAACTTTATGTAAAACTGTCAGAAGCTCTGACGGGGGGTGGCCAGCCCTGACAGTGAGAGACTGATTTTGGGGGTGCGGGAGCTTGAGGAGAACAGCCCTCCCCCACGCAGGGTTCAGTGCTGCAGCATGTGGGCTACAGAGAAACTGTTTTAAAAGGGGAGCAGAGACAAGACCGAAGACCGGGCAGGGACCCAGGGCTTGCAGGCACCTGTGCACGGCTGCAGTGGCTCTGCTAACAGAGAATTCTGAAGGATAAAATCATTAAAGGGTCTGTGGGTAGTACCCAGTACAGATGGCAAGAAGGGGGCTGCTCAGAGTGGAGAATTTGGGCCCAATCCTCCTGTGAGTGAGCAGCAAGCTAGGGTCTGGAAGGCCAAAAGCTGAGTGCCTGAGATCCATTGCAGCCAGCCAGATCCCCTCACAGACAAGTGAGACCAACCCCCACTGGTGGAATTACAGGCTCTGCAGATCAGTGGGGCCAGGCTCAGCAGCATCCTGCTGGGCACATTTCCACAGGGGAAGGAGAAAAATCTCTGAAAGGGCCCTTCACCAGACACTACAAGCTACACTGATCCCCAGGCCCTGGTCCACTAAACCCACTAGAGCAGAGAGAATAGAGACAGGAGCAACAAGGGGGTTTTAGGGCCTCACCCAGCCTCAGCGTCCAGACAGAGCTGCTTCCTGCACCAAGCAGGATAGCCACCCCCTTTTATACCGATTGGTCACTTGCAGGAAATGGTCAGCAAATTCACCAAAAGCCACATACATTATTAGAAAGAATCTGGGATAGACCAAGATATGTGATGAGGGGGTGGGGAAACACTCCCACCATCTTCCATGAAGGCTGAATAGTGTCCCTCCATGGGCTACCCAGGGTTCCTACACTCCTGATGGCACCAGAGGCAGATGGAGAAGGTACTGGCAGACCTCGCAAGTCATTAAAGGAACCACTCCTGGGCCGAGGGCTAATGGAAAGTCAGCAGGGCAGAGCAGTAGGGTCCAGCCAAATCTGAAGGAGTCAGCCATAGGCTATGGATTGCTTGTAGTCTCAAACAGGTTGCTTAGGGCCAGACTGAGACACCATCTGACATCACCAAGGGTGGATCCAGAAAGAGAAGACAGTAGTAAAAACTGGATTCTGCTGAGATGAACTCCACCATGGTCTTCTTCATGATTTGCATTATTTTCTCTCCTGCATAGCTTGTTAACATTCATTTCCTTCAAGTGTATGCCCATTAGGTCATTAGCATTCATATAAATGCTATGAATTAGAATTTACATTACAACGGGGGAAGATGGCGGCGAGTTAGGAGGAACAGAGTTTACGTCCTCCTACCCACTGGTTGATTTTCTGAGGAACGGGGCGAAAACCCAGCAGTATTCCAACACATATGATGATTGATGCCCAAGATTACAGGGGAATTTGAACATTCAAACGGTAAGCAGAGAGCATCGGAAGGAAAGGGTCCCCATCAGGACAAGCCCGGGGAGCGGGGTGGGGCTTTGGTCCCAGACCCGGCAGCCGCCCGGATCAGACGCAAGATTCTTGGGGAGGGAGCCAGATTAGGATTTGAGAGTAGTCAGATGCTTGTTTGGTCTGGAGAGTGTAAATAGGTAGAATTTTTCAGAGAGGAAAAACAGTGGCGCTACGTGGCTATTTGGAGAGGCCCCGCTCTCAACAGTCGCGAGGTCGGGTGCGCGACC
>PVJI01033901.1:0-10895 GCA_004026765.1 Micronycteris hirsuta | reverse complement strand
TGAATGTCACTGGCCATGGAGGAAGACTTAAGGTGGCTCTTGATGGTGGCATGCTGCAGGAGATTGTGAGGTGTACGGGAGTACAGGAGATGATAGCTCAGCGAGCTTAACACTCATTTGGGCATCCAGGTCCTCCCCATGTTGTGCAAAGGACTCTATGGTGCAAAAGATTTGATGATATAAAAGGACTGGCAAAGCAGCCAGACCTTGGAAGTTCATGTAGTTCTCCACACAGACGCATCTGCTCTGTAATGACTTATTGCTTGGAGAACAGGTGCAGCCAAGTCCCAGCTAGGGTCCCAGGGACCTCCCTGTCCCCTCCTTTCCTGCCCACTCATGCTCAGGCATCTCCTTGATCCAGCTGCCCATGCAATGGAAGGACCAGCCATTGGTAATATCATACAACAGGAATTACTGTCACCCACCAGCAAGAACTTGAGCAGGTAGTCGCAGCCCTCATCTCAGCTCTCCTGAGCCCTCATGTCCATTCATGTGCACACAAATCACACCACATGCCAAGGCACAGGCCACGTGGGACCGTGGTGGTGAAGGAGGCTGCATGCCATCTGAGCAGAGCCCTCTGAGACCCACAGCCCTACCACAGGGTGGCCCACAGAGGACTCATCCACTCCCCTGTGCTGCCCACCTCACCTCAGCCTGAGATTCCACCTTCTGCTAACCACCGCCATACCACTAGCATGCTTTGCATGGGTAACTGAAATAACCTCTGGATCAATATCCTTGCTTCTGTTCTTTGCTCCCTAATATATTCTCCATATAATATGTAAGAAGATATCTTACAAATATAAATAATATCAAAACAGTTCTGTGGTAGACATTAGTGCTACCCACTGACCACACTGACCCCTGTCCCCCTGAATAAGTGGTAGGATTGCCTTCCTGTGGGTGGGTGGGGTTATGTGGTTTGTTCTGGCCAGTAAGTGTGAGCAAAATGACACCTGATTACTGAGTTGGAGCACTTCATTGCTGATTCTAGACCCTCCAGAATATACTCTTTCCCCACTGCTACAGAGACTGACATGTTCCATACAGTGGTGACTCCGTGAGCTGGGGTCCTAGAGTGAAGAAAACGATAGTTACTGCTGAAAGAAGAATCCTTAACAAACCCATGATGGGCACACAGCACACTCGTGAACGGAGTCTGTATTGTTTTAAGCCTCTGAGGTTTTCTTTTGCTACTACTGCATAACCCACCTATTTTGATTGATCTTTTCTTCTGTTTGAAATAATGTCCTGTGTGGATGGAGTTCTAACTTATTTTGAATAAAATATAAGTTACTTCCCCATTTTACTTCTGTATTCTAATACTCTAGACACACTGTCCATGTTGTTTCTCCTACTTTCCAAGCCTACTTAAGACTTTTTCTACTCTGTGCCTGGAACATTCTCTTCTCAGATCTTCATGCAGGTTTTCTGCTCAATGTCACCCACTTAGAGAGTCTCACTTTCTTTAAAATCTGTCCTCCACCTCCTCACTCATATCTCTTGATATTTTCAATTTCTGTATTATAAAGAGACAACGTTACGCTAAAGTAACAAAATAAAAAAAAGAAAAAAAAAAACCAAACCCTCCGGAATTTATCAGAACAAAAAATTTATTTTATTGTTCTCACTTTATGTCTAATGGACGTTAGCAGTGGATCTCTGCTCATTGCCTTAAACGATGATCCAGGCTAATGGACACTTTGTTTTATTACAAGCTTCCGAGATCCCTATGGCATGAAGATAACAGCCATGCCATGTCTGACACAGCTAATTAAATATGCTGCCTCAGAAGTGACACATGCTACTTCAACTGATCATTGCTCAAAGGGCCCCAACCACAGAGAGTCGGGATGTTGTGCTAGAGGGGATAAGACTCTTCAATGTCATCCTGGAGGAGAGAAGAATGAGATTATCAGGAAAGCCACATTAGTCTATAGTCACAGATGCTGTATTGATTTTCTACTGCTGCATAACAGTTTGCTACCAACTCAGCTACTTAAAACAACTTTCTTTTGTTAGCTCACAGTTCTGGAGGGCAGAAGTTTGGGTGAGCTTAATTTCATTCTGTGCTCAGGATATCATAAAATCAAAATCAGGACTGAGTTGGGCTCTTGTCTTCAGGGCTAGTGGAAAGATCCACTTCTAAGCTTATTCAGGTCCTGGATAGAAATCAGTTCCTTGTGGTTGTAGAACTGAGGTCCCTGTTCCTTGCTTGCTACTCTCATCCTAGAGACTGTGTGCATTCCTCTCACATCTTCAGACCAGCAACAGCATGTCAAGTCCTTCTCATGACTCTCCTAGCCCAATCATCCTTCTGCTTCTCCACAGGAAGCATTTCACCCAATTGTGCTCTTTTTGCCTCTCTCATTCTTCTCTGTCTTGTTTAATCCTTCCTCTCTCTCCAACCCCTGCCATCTCTTCCTAATGCCGGTCTAACTCCTTTCCTCTCCCACCAAACAAACCCAGCTTTTTGTCTATATGAAATTTTTAAATATCTGACTTCCTGGGACTTTTATGATACAATTGAATAGGTGATAATACAAGTCCCCACCTGACCCTCACATACTGGGTGCTGCTTTGGCTCATGGTGAAAGATATGTTCATGATGTGTTTTTTTTTCCCTGGGAACATCCTCTTTGTGCCACCTTTCCTTACTAAAACTACAGGCATTCTTGTCTCTCTGATGCTCTTTCCAGGAGTCACAGAAAACCAATAGTTCACTCCTTTTATTAGCCCTGTCTGTGCTTCGACTTTCTCCCCATCATCATCTAAATTTAATCTCTCATATATACATATGCCTTACACAGACACAGACACACACAGTGCTACTATTTTTACTATTTATGAAAAGTTTCTAAATTAATTTTTGTCATTCTCAGTGGAGCAGTATTTGGTATCTCACCCAAGGAGTCTCTTAGGCCAAACGCCTTCTTTTGTCTGCAGGCCCTCTGTCCGTGCAGGGCCCCATCCGGGAGGAAGGGCCTTGTGTGTGTGAAAATGGCGGATATATTTGCATATGCCATAAGGGAATGTTACTGTGCCATGCACTTATATTATTTGTAAAATTTCAAGAAAGCCAGAATCAGGGCTCTAGGATATTCACCCTTCAGTTACTGAAGAAAACATAATCTTTATGTGAGACACAGTTCTTCTTTAAGAAACCTAATTAATTGTACAAGCTTACGTTTTCTCTTCTGTAAATTGTTAAGGAAAATACTTACTCATAGAGTTATTGGGATGATCAATACAAATACCTAAATAATTAGTACATTTCCTGGTTCTTAATTAAAGCTCAATAAATGGCAGCTCTGATTGTTCATATTATTGTTATTTAGGAAGAAAGCTGGGGAGCAGTGAGATAAATCCCAGCAAAAAAGTCAAAAGCCTCAAATTAGAACTATTAGTGAGTTGTCTTTAATCTGCAGATCCTCAGATCTTCAGAAAAGCTATGAAATCATCATGTTTTTCCTCTAAGAATTCTATATTTTTCTTTCTCTTTCTTTTTCTTCTTTCAGGATTCACGACTAATTATGGCCACAGCTTTGTTCAATTTTGTTTATGCATTCATTCCTTTATTCATTAAACATTCATTCATTACAAACAATACTAAACTGTGAACCTGCTCTGTGCCAGATACTGAGCTTGGTGCTGGGACTATAATCATTACCACAGGCACAGCCCTACCTTTACGAAGAGCAGTCTAGAGAAGGAGACAGAACAAAGGCTGTTATAAATGGTAATTTATGTGCCTCCTCTTGTCACAAGTAACAGTGACCCTGTGCGCTATTTCACACAAAGGTCTTAATGACTCCTTCTAGGATTATTTATGACTAATGAAAAGCTACTAAAGAGGTGAAAGATTAACCCAAATAAATGAATCTCTAATGACAGAAGTTCTGTTAATGTGGCACCAAAAGTAAAACAGACATTTAAATCAAAGCCTCTGCATAGAACTCCTTAAATTCCACATAGTTAACTCTGTTCTGCTGGAAACTCAGACTTTGATAATCTCTGCACGTGGTGACTATTAAACAGGAAGGGATTCTGAACACCATGCCCCAAAGTGACACTCTTTTTTCTTATATGTAAGTTCAAGATAACCAGAATTGGATTTATATTTTAAAGATGAAAAGGTCTGCTTGACTAAATGAGCAAAGAAGGGTCCATGATTGGAAGAACGAGAAGCTTTTTCATTCTAAGCTGGGACATTTAAACATGGAAATAGGAATGTAATTAAATCACAAACAGAATGTGATCATTTAAGTTGAATGGAATTACGTTAGCAGCAGTCCTCAAAACTTGCTGCACATGAGAATCAATTCCCTGAAGACCCCTGTAAAAACTCCAGTGTCTGTGTTCCATCTTAGACCAATCAAATAAGCATGCTTGGGATCTGAACATTAATTTTTTCTTTCATTTAGGTCTCCCACGAGATTTTATTATACAGCCAGGGTTGAGACCACTGTAGCAGAGGGGAGGAGTTGCAGGGATTGAAGATGCACCCTGAAGGTTTGGCCAGATTTTGACAGATGGAGAGGAGTAAAAATAGTAGCCTGGCAAGAAACTGGTGGGAGAACAAATGGTTAGACTTGAGAATGGGCCTGAGGGCACCTTTCAGCCTCCAACCTGTAAGATGCCAGGCCTCTCAGCCCTACAACCACAAGGAAATTAATTCTGCCAACAATCTGACTGAGCTTGGAAGTAAATGATTTCCCAGTCAAGCCTTCAGATGAGAACTCAGTCTGGCTGTCTCTTTGATTGTAGCCTTATTAGACCTGAAGCAAAGGACCAGATAAAAAGGTGCTCCAAATCCTGAGCCATAAAACTGTGAGATAAATGTGTGGTATTTTAAGCTACTAGATTTGTGATAATTTTTTACACAGTAACAGAAAACTATTACACCTACCTAGAAGTACAAATCAAAATGGTACTAAAAATGAGTCAAGTAGGGGCCGGGTATGAGTAGTAATATTCATTCTTATCTGTAGCATTTGTTCTGTGGTCAGGGCTTCTGGCTTTCAATAATTCATTTATGGAAAGTTAAGGGTATTGAGTTAACACCTTGATCCATAAAAGCCCCTTAAAGCTGAAAAACAAGTGGGGTGAGGCAATTTGAGGACACCTTTAAAAATTTAACATAGTTCACTTCATTAAAGAAAAACAAGTCAGTGCAGCTTACCATTTGTTCACCAGTATGAGAGGGAAAGTAGTTTTACCCTGTGGATGTTGGTCATTATAGTTGCTGTAATTAATATAAGAGAGAACGAGAATTTCAGTGTTCGAGTCAGGCCAGTTCATGTCTTCTGGAGGGAATTTTAGAATAGATTAATCACCTAAAAACAAGAGAAAATGCTAGCTAGTCAATTCAAAATAGTATCTATCTATCTATCTATCTATCTATCTATCTATCTATCTATCTATCTATCCATCCTGATTAACCTCATCTGAATTCTGTTACCCACCTTGTAAATAAAGGATCAAGAGAGTCCTTGTTTATGCACACATTTTAAAAATGACACTGAGTCCAGTTGCATGAATTTTCTTTGTAGGAAGGAAGTGGCAGCCCCAGATGACAAATGAAATTGCCTAGTATAAACCAAATACAGGGTGTAAAAAAGAGAGAACTCTTTGAAAACTCTCCAAATGAAAGACGGTATGATTCCCTTCACCCAGTATTCTCCATGTAGAAATTTTAGGAACATTAACTTTGTTTCAATTACTATTTTCTAGGACAATCCTGAGTTAAACACAATTTATAGCCAAGGAAAACTGGAGACATTGTTATTTAGAATTATGTGTTGTTAGGAAAATCCTGATTCTTTATATTGGTCCTCCTTTCCTGAGTGGAAGTTCTGAATCTTTGAACACTGTAATTGACTTTTTGAGGAAGAAACCAGAGTCCAAAAAGATCGCATGTCTTGTCCAATAAGAGTAGGAGTTGACCAATATTCCTTCAGGTCTTACTCTGTACCAGCCAATTTGAACATAACATCTTTAATGCTTCCAAGAAGTTTTATGCATGTGAGGAAATTGAGACTCAGAGAATTTAAGGTATTTTCCCATAGCTGGAGCTGGACAAATAACATGTATACTATGAAGTGTTAAATCCACATCTCTTTAATTCTAAAGTCCATGCTTTTCCCATTAAAACAGACCACTACTTAAGAAACTAGATCCCTTTATTGCCAGCTATAGCAACTTTCTTATCAATGAGTCAGAGCCTAGAGTTCTACATCAGAAACAAAAGCAAAATTCATCTTTATCTTATGAGAATTTATCCAGAGACATTTCTTTTCCACAAATATGCATGGTATATATATATATGTGTATGCATGTGTGTACATATGTGTATGCATGTGTATATACGTGTGCATGTGTTTCACATGGCCCTGTGATAAATAGGTGTTACAAAAGTTGGATGCTCTCTCTGACGTTTCTGTGTAGTTTTATTTCTTTGGTTTTTATCCGAAGCGTAGATTTTCATTGTCTTCATGTGCAGGGTTTACTCAGCAAGCATTAAAGGTGCCTGCTGGAAAATCCACAGTACCTGGACCACAGTGAGCCATTTCAATATGGCTAGATTATGCATCTAAGGGCATCCGTCTGGTGTCATGGAGCCTGAGCATCCTTGCCATTTCTTCTCAGGAAAGGTAGCAGAAGTTCATAGGCACAGAATGACTATATTAAAGACATTAGACATTGGGTGGAACCAAGGGTACAATGTGGCACAGTGAGTATTTACATGAAAAATTGAAGGCTTTACCTGGAATTTTAAGAACAGAAGGTTCAGACAGGCACAGCAGTCTCTCAGACATGCTTTAATGAGCCAAGACCCTTGGCTAGTTGCTCAGTAACAGGACATGTGCAGTGAGGATACAAGCGAAGGAGGCTCAGGCTTTGCTTGGCCAGGTGTCTCCACAGGGAAGGAAACATGACTCATGAGCTAAGTTGACACTGCTGCCATCACCCTTGGAAAGCAATTTGTGGGCAGAGATCTTGGCTGTTTATAAAAATGACATGAGCAGCAGCTTCCACTGTAGGAGGCTTCACAGGGATAGATAAAGAGGAGGATTACAAAAGCTAAAGCTTTTGTTTAAAGAGAGATTACAAAGCATTTAGTTTGGATCAAGTTGGCCTGAAGCTTAACTGCTAAAATGTGCCCCTTTTCTATGCTCTATGATGAATTTTATTGTTAAACTTAGTGCTCAAATGTGAAATGAAGATGAGATTTTATTAAGAATAACTGCAGACGAGGTTGTTGTTCTCTTTCCCTTCTGTTAATGTGAATTCAGGAAACATGAGGATTAGAAGAGATTCT
Source organism: Micronycteris hirsuta (assembly GCA_004026765.1). Lineage (NCBI taxonomy): Eukaryota > Metazoa > Chordata > Mammalia > Chiroptera > Phyllostomidae > Micronycteris > Micronycteris hirsuta. The sequence continues at coordinate 3,571 of PVJI01033901.1, read as the reverse complement.
CATCACCTGCCCAGTGTTAGTTTTTTTAGTAACAAAGACAAATATGCTTTCTCAGTACTTGAACATGGAAAAGAAATACTGCAGCAGAAGTAGATGCAACAAGGTTAATGTCTACAGAGATTTTCATAAAGTTAATGGTTTCTGTTTGGAAATCATCCAAAGTATAGACTGATCATGTTGAGAGAGTTAAAAATATAGGTTTAAAAACATTCAATCTATTTTGCTCTTCTGAGACTGAATTGGATTGACAGCATGGCTGATCCAGCGACTGCAAAAGCCTTCACATTCAGAAGGAGACTTTAAAAATGGATTGACCAAAACTCAACCAATTTGTCAACTATTTGTAGAACTGGCCTTTGTTTCACTGGGTATAATTTCTGATTTTCTCTGTGTCAGAGAGACTTTTTGCTTCAATGAATCTTTCCCTCTCTTTGAGAATTAAACCTAAAGAAAATGATATAATTCTAAAGAAACCATGTACAAAATTACATGTATGTTACATTGATTCAGTTATTAATACAATAGTGATTCATGAACTATCTACTAGGTATCTGGCTCTTCTGAGCACTGGAAATCCAGTGACAAACAAAAACTTCCTGCACTTAAGTTACAGTAAGGGAGACAGAAACTAAACAGCAAAAAGTATATATAAGAACATACTTTCAGATTGTGGTGTTACCAAGAAATTAAAGGAGATAGAGCACAGGGAATGCAAAGGCTATTTGAGAATGCATGTCAGGGTAAGCTTTTCTGAAGAAATGATATCTGAACACAGACCTGAGGATATATAGAAACAAGAACTGTGAAGATCTAGCAAAACAGTGTCAAATAGAGAGGTAATAGCATGGGAAAGGAGTAGCAGGTGTAAAGTTCTCAAAACAGAAACCAGCTTGGAGTGTTCGTAAAAACATCTAAGAAGACGGTGTGGCTGAGACAGAGAAGGTAGGGAGGAGCAAAGCAGGAGTTAAGGCCGAAGAATTGCAGAGGCTAAGTTATGTAGGCCAAGGGACTCCATGGTAAGGAAGTGGGCTGTTAATCTAATGTGATGAGAGGCAGTGGAAGAGTATTGCAGGGAAGTGACATAATCTGATGTGTGGTTTTAAAGAGCTCTCTGGTGACTCTGTAAAGAATAAACCATAGTGCAGCAAGGGTAGAAATAAATAGACTAGTTGTGAATCAATTTCTAAAGTCTGTGAAGACAATTGTATCTCTGAGGCATATGATATTTGAAGAAGTAAATACAAGTAAAGGAACTTGCTTATACATAGGGAACAAACCCAACAGACCTTTCTGATGGATTACATATGGGGAAAGCTGAAGTGAGAACAGGATTTGAAATAACAGAGCAATCTAGAATTTTGCAGTGCACAACAGTCATCTGTGCACAGTCCCTGACTGAGCTTTAGCAAGTGGATAAATGTTGGTGGCTTCAATAAGGAAGAAGGAACAAACTTGGTGTATCTGTGTGTGTATGTGTATGTTAGAGGGTCAGGGGTCAAGGTGGGAATAAAGAGTTTTGATTTGAACATTTTATGTCTTAGATACCTCTTAACTACTACTATTACTACTAACTGCTCAGTTAGGAATGAGTCTGGAGTCAGAGAGATGTCCGGATAGGAAATACAAATTAGGCATTATCAGCATGTAAATGCCACACAACGTCATGGCAATGGAAGATTACTGAGGGAGGGAAAACATGACCACAGATCAAAAATGACTGGGACAGGGAGAATATCTAAGATGGCAGAGGAGTAAGTGGAAGCTGCACAAATCTCCTCCCAGGACCAAACCAGAATTACAACTAAACTGTAGAGAAATCATCCTGAATAACTAACTGAACACTAGCTGGAGAAAAACCTTATAACCAAGAACAGAAAGAGGAAACCACTTCACCACAACAGGACTGGTAGGGAGTGCAGAGGAGGTGTGAGAGGGCTGGGTAGATTCCCACGGGCAGCAGCTGAAGTTTCAGAGGGACATTATAGCAGCTAGGGTGTGGGTTGCCCTTGAGAAGTGGGGTATAAATCCCAAGCTGGGTTCCCCAGCCTATAGCACCAAAGCTAGAAAGGACCTCAGATAACATCCAGCTGTGAAAAGCAACAGGGTTCTGTTCTGCCAGGGAGAGATGACTGGTGACACAGAGAGCCTTTTAAAGCGCCAAGCACAAAATTCCAAATGCAGCCATTTATCCTGTACTCCATCAGAAGGAGGGCAGAGTAGACTAGAGATTCATTAGGAAGTCTGGGGCTGGTAGTTCTGGGGAGCGAACTAAAAGAAGAGCTGCCAGGACCCCTGTGCTGAATCACTCCTCATACTAGAGAAGCCATCTTTCTTGGATAGGGAACTACCCTCCAAGCAGCATCAGCCTGAGGGGAGGCAATAGCCCCACCCACAGGAATTACTCTGCCCCACCCTGAAAAGTTTAAGCCATACTGCTGAGGAGTACAGCTGGAGATTATCACAGAGAATAAGTTTAACAATAAAGACAGAACTCTGAGAGCTCTGAGACCACAGCTGACCTTCAACCAGGCCCAGTGCTAGTAAAAGCCGGCCTTGATGTGCAGCCTGGTTCTTTCTGCACACAAACAGGCCCAGCAGAGGGAGCCACAAGCTGTGATTTGCTAATAGTTCCAAACAGGTTGCCCAGGGCCAGTCACAAACAGCATCTGATATAGGTCTACCCCAGAGGCTTTGGAGATCTAATACATCACACACACACACACACACACACACACACACACACACACACGAAGCAGCCAAAAGGGTAAGACAAATAAACATGCTCCAAATGAAACAACAAGAGAATCCTCCAGAAGAAGAGTTAGATTAAATGAAGGCAAGTAATTTACTAAAGAGTTTAGAGTAATGATTATAAGGATACTTAACAGTATAAAAGAAGACATAGAAACAATAAAAAAGGACCAGTCAGAAATAAAGAATGCAAATCTGAAACAAATAATAAACTGGAAGGAATGAAAAGTAGGTTAGATGAAGCAGAGGATAAAATCAGCAATTTGGAAGACAAGGTAGAAAAAGTGCTCAAGCAGAGGAGCAAAAATAAAAAAGAATTTAAAAAAATGAGAAAACCTTAAGAAACCTTTGGGACAATATGTAGCATAGTAACATGGCGTGGGAATACCAGAAGGACAAGAAAGTGACCAAGGGGTTGAGAACGTTTTTGAAAAAATAATGACGGAAAAGTTTCTGAGTCTGAAGAAAGAAAAATACACAGAAATTCAGGAAGTGCAGAGAGTCCCCAAAAAGATGGACCCAAAGAGGCCTACACCAAAACACATTGTAATTAAAATGGCAAAGCTTAAAGACAATGAGAGACTCCTAAAAGCCACAAGAGAAAACCAGGTAGTTGCCTACAAGGGAGCTCTAATTAGACTGTCATCTGACTTCTCAACAGAAATATTTCAGACCAGAAAGCATTGGCATGGAATATTCAAGGTGATAAAAGCAAGGATCTAAAAACCAAGGCTACTTTACCTAGCAAGGCTATCATTTAAAATAGAAGGAGCAATAAAGAGCTTCCATGACAAGAAAAATCTAAAGGAGTTTGTTAATA
>PVJI01033900.1:0-10940 GCA_004026765.1 Micronycteris hirsuta | reverse complement strand
GTTGGATGATCGTTAGAAAGAAGTAGTATAATAAATATGGAGGTAAAATACAATTTCATTTTTTGTCCAATTCTGAATGCAATCTAGGTCTAGTAAAAATAATCACCCTGGAAAAATATAAATATGTTTAAAAAATCCACATTTATTCTTGAAAGATATTATACAACAGTGATCAATTTATATTTTCTATATCTAAGATAAACAAATGCTATCATTACAATTTCAGAAACATATTTTTATAGGACTGTTTCTGGAATTTATTTTGATTTCAAAATTTCAGTGCAAGTACTTACAAATTATAATAAACTTTTGAACAACATGACTTGAATATTTTGAAAAACGCTTCATTGATTATAACTTCTTCACACTTATTTGAAATTCACTCAAGAATAGTGTTTACTCACATAACACATAAGTGGAAATATAAGTTATCTTGTTTGTGTACATATGTGATTTCAGTCACAGGCAAAACTGACAGGGGATGCAGATCACAACAGAGAATGTCAAGCACTAGAGAATTAATTGTACTGCCCTGGAGAGCAGCCACTCAATGTCATCAACTGATTGATTGTAGTTTTCTTTTTCACTTAAAATATATTATTTTTTTCCTATATACTTCCAAGATTGGCTATTATATGTGTTATCTTTTATAACATTGTCTTTCTCCTAAGCTTTATACTTTCTTAGTAATCTACCTTCACCTGGTATTTCTTCTCTTGTATGCCCCCAAATCAAAATACATTTGCCTGGGCCCAAACTCCTACAAGCCATACACTATGTTTTGATGTAAAATAATTTCTTTTCATCAGTAATCAACCCCCATAAAGCAAAAAAACTGAACTGAGCACAATTCTCTTAGAAATTAAAATACATATCAAATAATAAATCCAACTTGGATAAATGCACATATTATATTCCACTGTTGGGTAGGGGAAAACTTCAGATCACAATGCTATCATAAATAGACACATAAAAGTAAATACAACTAAAGGAAAGGAAGTGAAGGGTTTTGTGATTAAAATAAAAAAAAATAACAGATTAAAATTGATGAATATCATACTGGATATGTCCTTTCTGTGTAGAAAATAAAAATTATCTGCTGCATGCATAGGGGGTGGGTGACATGTTAAGAAAGAGAGGTTAAACAAAAAAGTTTGAGGTTTCAAACTAGATAAACACTAGCACTAGATAAACAGAGAGATTCCTGTTTACGTACCTAAAAGAAAAAGGACGTTAGTATTGAGAGTGCTGTTGAGTCTGAGGACAACACATGCATTGTGAAGCCACAAAAATGTTGGATTTTTCTCCCTCAGTGCTCAGTAACCTTGAAAAAGAACAGAAAAAAAAACATAGGATCTGAATAATGCAAAGCTAACTGTACGCATCATAGCTCATAATGGAAGTGTAACACCTGTTTTTTAATTAGTTATGGAAGAACAAAACAATTTGCACGAGGTAACTGACAGTAATCTAGTGCCTTCTGGATGCTAGGAACAGTATTTGTATTTTACATACAAGATCTAACTTACACTTCAATATAATGTTGCTTTTATTTTTTTCTCAACTGTTGTGCATGAAAAAATCTTAGCTTCAGAAAAGTTAATGAAGGGTCTTGGTCAAGACTAATAAACACCTGGTATGAGATCATATCCAAGTCCTTGAACTCAGAACAAAACTATTTTTCTATTAAAACAAATTACCTGTTTAGGGATTTTTTTTCTTATTAATTTGAGCTCAAAAACAAAATGTATAATGATTCATAAAGTGAGAAATTAAAGGGATAACAGTATTTCAGGATAATGACAAGATTCTTGGCATCTGTGTGGGTGGAAATTGCTGCCATGAAATGGTTGTGATACTCCTTGGGATTAAGAAAGTCCAAGATTCGAAATAAGATTTTAAAATGGTGATGACAGAATGTGTCATGGAAAGAGAGATCACAAACTAGGTACTAGTTCTATCCATTAATGCTGAGGAACCAAGAAGACAGCAAATGGCAATGCTAAAAGCAGTAGCAAATCTGACACAACGTGTCATGAAGTTCAAAGAAGGAGAAGATTTTGAGACAAATAGCTAAAATAATAGTTTGGCAAATGCAGTTGTTGGCTAAGAGGAAGCAATGATGGCCTCATGGTATATGCCACAACAGAGAATGAGTAGCTTTTTCTACAGCATGCTGCAGAAGAAAAGGCTCAAAATGTACTAGGTTTCATACTATGAGAGGTTTTTTAAAAAGTGTTTTTTGGTAGGTTATAAAAAATGACTGCAGCAATATTTTCAACTGATAGGGTCTTCTAGAATAATCCCTCTGCCCTGCAATCTGAGTGGGATTTTATAACAACCTCAACAAATAGAATATAGGAAGAATTATTTGATGTTACTACCAAGGCTAGGTCATAAAAGGTGATAACAACTCAATCTTCTAACTGCTTGATGTGAATCCAGTACCATGTCGTGAAAGCCAGTGTAATTCAGAGAGTGTGCATACACTCATTCTAGCCAATAACACCAACTAACATGCCCACTAAAAGCCTTGTATTTTGTCCGAGGATGGGAAGAATATAGATCAAAGGCATAGGGAAGAAAATATGCTTGTCATATAGACCAGAAAACTAAGAAGTTCAAGCTGTTGATAAAAGTCAGACTTTTTTCAGACAAATATTTTATCAACATTCAAAAGAAATGTTGCTGAGAGGTTACAATGTCTATCTTGGAGGAAGAAACCACCTCCCAGTTAGGAACTGTGCAGCTAACTTTCTGAATATGTATATATTCACAATTGTGAGTTGAGAGTTTATTATTGTATTATTATTTATATAGCTAAATTTATACATAACACTGTATTATCAAAATTCTATAATGGATAAATATATGCATTTAAAAATAATTTTACATTTCATTGATGATATGTACCAGATAATAAAGTTTCTATCAGAAAATGCAGAAAAGAATAAGGCACATTTTTTCATTTAACATCTTAGATTTGAGCCAAAATTTACCGGTATGTGAAAATAATTCCATGACCGATGTTGTTATAGCACACTAAAAGTTTAGACTCATTTTATAAATTTTAGTAGCCTCACAGCTCCCAAATATTATATCTTTACTAATTTAACTTATTCAAGCACTGTACCTTAGACTCATAAGCATCAATAACTTTGGAATATCACAGAATTGATTACATGAGTTCAGTAAGCTAAAATTGATGTTTGCTCTGCAATTCTCACCCTAGTAAATGAAACTCTGCATCACACATATATAATGCATATTCATAGTAATGACTTAAGGAACAATTTTTCAGGGGAAACATACTAGGATTGCTATCTTACAACAGCAGTTGCTGCCCAAGAAGCAGGCGTGATAGAATTAGTGAAGCTTCAGTTTCTTGCCACCCTGCACGTGGAGGGAAACCTCAGTCCTGAAAAGCAAAATGGTAGGCACATCTGCCATGATATGTGCTGTTTGAATTATTTTCAAAACCAAAGAAAACTCCATGAAAGGTGCTCCTTAAAAGTTCTAAGTTCAAGTATATTCAGTATATGAAGTATAGCCATTAATTTTGATCTTCTGTAGATAGGCAGATTTATGGCAACACTAGAATAAAATCTAATGCGTTAGTGACAGAAAAATAAATTGCAGTTTTTTGCAGAACCTATAGAACACAAATGTTGTGGGGGTTTCATACCTGCCAATACCTGTGGGTGACCGCGACCCGATGCGTGTATGAATCTCATACCAAGACACATGGGGAAAGAGAGACCGGGGCCACGTGGCCAATCCCTCCCATCTCAGGAAAAGGCCTCGTGGCTCGCTTAGCTGGGGTTTTTATTAGGGGCATTAGGGCAAATTTACATTGGATTGATTATTCATGGGTTTAAGCAGAACAGGGGTAAGATTACTCGTTAGCAGGGCATTAGGATGTAAATTCAGGTCCGGTGGAAGGCAGGACGAGGTTAATGTAATATGCAGGGCACAGCAAGCCAGAATTTTTAAAAATACATCTTTGCCAAATTCCTATTAGAGAATTCCCATTCCACAGACATGATCCACACTTGTCTACACGGCAATTACACGGAGCTGTGCTCAAAATGCGTAAATTCCGGAACATGTGTGTTCACGCATGTGGAAATCACTGCCACACACAAAGTTGATAGAGTTGTTAAGGTAAGCTTGTCCATAGTTAAGTAGATTTTTAAAAACTGGAATTTTTTATCACTGTAATCAAATTAGCGTATTAATGAAATCAAGTGTGATCATATCTATTGAAATGGTTGTTGATAATGATACTTTAGTAATTCTTACATTGGGATTTTATAGCCAAAATGTGAAACTAATATTACTGAATAGAAAAGACAAAATAAAGTAAAAAAAAAAAAAAAAAACTGTAGGATAAAGGTAAAACATTTGGTAATTTCAACTTTCTAAATTTTCATTTCTTTTTTCTCTTTAAATAAAAGTGGAAGCCATATGTTCAAAATGTTTTTTGTCTAAAAAATAAGTTTATGACTTTGCCCCATAAAACACATTTCAAAGTCCCAAGATGAAGTAATTAGAGAGTTTCTTCCTGGAATTCTACAAATTGTCACACCTGTTCATTTGAGCAAAGGAGGCAGACTTCAGATTTCTAGGACTCATTAAAATACACTACACCCTCAGAGATTACTTAATATAGGAAACAACACATAAATTATGTTCAGGCAGACATCAAATGATTTTTAAGTCACTGAAAGTGATGAATCAGAAGGGGGAAATCATTACAATTGTTTAGGCAATATTATTGCAATGTATAAAACATTCGTCACTAATGATAGTCAATTCTAAGTTCTACAAATGGAGATAGTGCACTCAATATTACAAGGCTAAGAGTAGCTATTACATGTTTTTCACTTTTTAAATTTTTTATTGTTATCCACATTTCCATCCATTGCTCTCCTCTGTCCTGCCCTGCACCCCTCTCCCACGTTCAGTCCTCACCCCATTTCCTTGTCCATTAGTCCTTTATACATGTTCCCTGATGAAACTTCCCTTTCTTCTCCCCAGAATCCCCCTCCCCCGGCCTTCTGGTTACTGTCAGATTGTTCTTTAGTTCCATGTACCTAGTTCTATTTGTCTCACTTGGTTGTATTACTGATTAGGTTCAACTTATAGATGAGATCTTACAGTATTTGTATTTCATCTCCTGGCTTACTTCACTTAGCATAATACTCTCTGTTTCTATCCATGCTGTTGTGACGGGTAGGAGTTCTTTCTTTCTTTCAGCTGTGTAGTGTTCCATTGTGCAAATGTACCACAGTGTTTTCATCCACTCATTTACCGAAGGGCATTTAGGCTGCTTCTAGCACTTGGTTATTGTCAATAACTCTGCTATGAACATTGGGGTGCATAGGTTCTTTTGAATTGGTGATTTATGATTCTTAGGCTATAATCACAGGAGTGGAATTGCTGGGTCAAAGCATCGTTCCATTTTTACTTTTTTGAGGAAATTCCTCACTGTTGTCCAGAGTGGCTGCATTCCCACCAACGATATACTAGGGTTACATTTTCTCCACAACCTCGCCAGCACTTGTTTGTTGATTTGGTTATGATGGCCATTCTGACTCCTGTGAAGTGGTACTTTATTGTGGTTTTAATTTGATTTTCTCTGGTGGCTACTGATGTTAAGCATTCTTTCACTTGTCTATGGGCTCCCTGTATGTACTTCTTGGAGAAGTGTCTGTTCAGGTCCTTTGCCTATTTTTTAATTGGATTGTCTGTCTTCCTGGTGTGGAGTCATGTGAGTTCTATATATATTTTGGAGATCCAACCCTTGTCCAAGGCTTCATTGGCAAATATATTTTCCCATACACTTAGTTCCCTTTTCATTTTGCTGATGTTTTCTTTAGCCATGCAGAAGCTTTTTAATTTGATGAAGCCCCATTTGCTTATTCTATCCTTTATATCCCTTGCTATAGGGGACATATCGGTGAAAAAAAAATTGCTGTGTGGGATATCTGAAATTTTTCTACCTATCTTCTCCTCTAGGACCTTACTTATACCATGACCTGTATTTAAGTCTTTTATTCATCTTGAGTTTATTTGGTATATAGTGTAAGTTTGTAGTTTAGTTTCCTTTTTTTCATGTATCTGTTCAGATCTCCCAACACTATTTGCTTAGGAGGCTATTTTGACCATAGAGACATGAATTTATTTATGAGCTCTCTATTCTGTTGCATTGATTAATGTGTTTGTTTTTATGAGAATAATACCAGACTGTTTTAAATACAGTGGCCTTTTAATATAGTTTGATATCAGGTATGCTAATCCCTGCTACTTTGTTTTTCTTTCTCAAAATTGCTGTAGCTATTTGGGGTGATTTATAGTTCCATATAAATTTTTGAAATGTCTCTTCTATATCTGTGAAATATGTCATTGATATTTTAATACAAATTGTATTGCATCTATAAATTGCTTTGGGTAGTATGGGCATTTTGATGATATTAATTTTTCCAATCCATGAACATGGTATATGCTTCCATTTATTTGTGTTTTCCTTCATTTCTTTCTTCAGTGTTGTGTAGTTTTTTGAATACAGTTCTTTTACCTCCTTGGTTAGGTTTATTCCTAGTTACTTTATTTTTCTTGTTGCTATAGTAAAAGGGATTTTTTCCCTAATTTCTGTTTCTGATATTTCATTGTTGGTATAAAAACACCTTCAATTTCTGAATATTGTCTTTGTACCCTGCTGTTTTGCCTAAAAACTTATTAGGTTGAATAGTTTTTTGATGGAGTCTGTAGGGTTTTTCTATGTACACTATCATGTCATCTGCAAACAATGACAGTTTTACTTCCTCCTTTCCAATTTGGATGTCTTTTTATTTTCTTGGCTGATTGCTGTGGCTAGGACTTCCAATAGTATGTTGAATAGCAGTGGTAAAAGTGGACATCTTTGTCTTGTTCCTGATCTTAGTGGGATAGTTTTAGTTTCTGCCCATTAAGTATGATGTTGGCTGTAGGTCTTTCATATATGGCCTTTATTATGTTGAGTTATGCTCCCTCTACTCCCATATAGCAGAATGTTTTTTTATCATAAATGGGTGCTGTAACTTATCAAATGCTTTTTCCTCATTTATTGATATGGTCATGTGATTTTTGTTTTTCCTTTGTTCATGTGATATATTATGTTTATTAATTTGTGAATATTATACCATCCTTGCAACCCTGGGATGAATCCCACTTGATCATGGTGCATGATATTTTTAATGTACTGCTGGATGCCACTTGCCACTATTTTGTTAATGAGTTTAGTGTCTATGTTCATTAGCGATATTGGCCTGTAGTTGTCCTTGTTGTGTCTTTCTGCTTTTGGAATTAGGATAATTCTGGCCTCATAAAAAGAATTTGTATATCTTCCCTCTTCTTGAATTTTTTGGAATAGTCTGAGAAGGATAGGGGTTAGCTCTTCTTAAATATTTTGTAAAGTTCTCCTGTGAAATCATCTGGTCCAGTGCTTTTCTATGCTGGGAGTGTTTTGATTACTGATTCGATTTCACCAGCTGTTATCAGTCTGTTCAGGCTTTCTGCTTCTTTTTGATTCAGTTTTGGGATATTATATTTTTCTAGAAATTTGTCCATTTCACCCAGGTTTTCAAATTTCTTGACATATAGTTGTTTGTCATAATTTATTACGATCCTTTGTATCTCTGTGGTATCAGTTGTAATCTCTTCTTTTTCATTTCTGATTTTATTTATATGGGTCCTCTCTTTTTGTTTTTTTTCCTTGATGAATCTGATTAAAGGATTGTGAATTTTGTTTATCTTTTCAAAAAACCAGGTCCTGGATTTATTCATCCTTTGAATTGTTTTTTTAGTCTCTGTGTCATTTAATTCTGCTCTGATCTTGATTATTTCCTTCCTTCTACTCCCTCTGGGCTTTGTTTGTTGTTGTTCCTTCAGTTCTTATAGGTGTAAGGTTAGGTCATTTATTTGAAATGTTTCTATCTTTTTTAGGTAGGCCTGTATTGCTATGAACTTCCCTCTTAGGACTGTGTTTGCTGTGTCCCATATAGGCTTGGGGCTGTTGTATATTCATTTTCATTTGTTTCCAGAAACTTTTTGATTTCTTCCTTGATCTCACTGTTAACCCATTCATTGTTTAATAACATGTTATTCAGTCTGCATAAATTTGACTATTTTTGAGTTTTTTGCTTGAGGTTGGTTTCTAGTTATAAGCCATTATAACTGGTATGAAAATTTGACACATTCTGAGTCAAAGATAAGCAGGTCTTTATATTATTTTCATGGCCATTTGTCCCAAGATTATATTTTCTCATTTTTAAGAGAGGGCATATTTTTTATTATTACTTCCAGTGTCCTAATAAAACACATAACTAAAACGGATTCTTTTCTTTCTATATATGGCAAAAAGATTATTCAAATATAACCCTGTTATCCCAGAATGGAAAAAAGAAAAGATTGCTTCATACCTATTCAAGGGTACATCTGTTAGAAGAGAATCATAATTGTTTGAAATTCCATTAGGATTAAGAACAACTACCTATCTCTGATTTTTGTGATTATGAAACTTTTATTAAACACCTTACATTTGCTACAGAATGGCACTATAAATTTGACTAGATAATAGGCCTTGCTGTCACGATACCGTATATCAGCAGGAGGAGGAAGAGTAATTCATTTTGGAGAAGTAAGGGAAAGGAAGGAAGACTTCACTCTAGAGAAGAAAAAAATTATGAACAACCACAGGGAAAATGTGAATGTGTAAGATTTGTACATAACACAATCACTAGAATTGATTGGTTAGAGGAATAATGAAAAATAAGTTCATAAAAGTAAGTAGAAGACAAATCTCTAGATACTTACATGCTAAAAAAAAATGAGGAGTCCGGATTTGAATATATTAGTTAAACAGAAGAAATAAACAATAGATGAAGAGTTGTTATGTCAAACAAGCAAAAGTAACAACAGCTACACTAATTTAATGCTCAGTATGTATCTGCAATTTTTACAAGTATGTACTTAACATGGACTGTTTCATCTAATCCTTATAAATATCCATGAGATGAGTACTGATAATTCTCAAAATTTTACCAATAAGGAAATTAAAATTTAGAGAGCTTAATTAATGTTCTAAAGGTCATAGAGCTAGGGAGTTGTTGAGATGGTCTTGGAACACAAGTCTGCTTAACTCTAATGGCAATGCTATATTAACTACATCCATACCGTATTTCTTTTTTTTTTTGGGGGGGGGCTCCTGACTCCTTATTATTTATTTATTTATTTATTTATTTATTTTTGTTTACTTTAGTGTTGTTCAATTACATTTTTTTGCATACTCTCCCCTCCCCTCCCCCTCCAATCCCACCTCCCTTCCCTGCCTCCCTCCCCACTCTTGGTTCTGTCCGTGTGTCCTCTACAGTGGTTCCTGAAACCCTTCTCCCCATTGTCCCCTCCCCCCTCTCCCCTGGCTATTGTTAGACTCTTCTTAATTTCAATGTCTCTGGTTAAGTTTTGCTTGCTTTTTCTTTTGCCGATTATGTTCCGGTTCCATACCGTATTTCTTATTTCATTCATTTTACAGAGCAAGCAGTAAAAGTGTGCTACATTTTCTTCATATTGTAGATGAAGTAATTGAACATTAGGTGACTAAAATTCACCTATCACTATTGTAGAATCTAATAACCAAGCTCACATAACTCCCATATTCATCTTCATGCTATGTAACATAAGAAAAGGGAAAGTAATTAGAGTGCTTTGAGAAAGCAGTATCTACCAGGACATATTTAGAAAATGACGTTGGTTGTACTAAGAAAATTATTTGGACAAGATATTATGTATTTACTAAAGCCACTCAATTCTCTCTCCACAAATGTTCAGCATTATGACAGTGCTCCACATACTGAATCTGCCTCATTTATAGTTGTCTCATTTAACAATAATTACCATAATAGATAAAGTGAAATTATAATCCTTTAGCCAGAAATTAATATTTATACCTAATTATATATACTTGATATTTCAAATTACATGTATCTACTTGAAGGTCCCTGTTTGGGTTCTTTGCAATGTTACCTATTTCAACATATACTGTGAAAAGTTCTGGAGATTAAAAAAGAACAAAGCAAAAACAAACAAAAAAACACGATGGAGTCAAAGGAAATATTGACATTTATGATTGTGTTACTGGTGAAATGGCATTTTTCTTTTTTAGCAGAACTGTCCCACAGAAAACATGAAATATCATTTAAAACACATAAACACAAACTACACAAAGCCTTTGAAGAGTCAATAAACTAAACAGAATTGAAAACATCTAGTAAACTAAAAGAAATGTGAAAAGGAATTAATGTGAGGAATAGAAACAGGGAAAATGATTGAAGTAAAATGAATAGAGACAGAGTGACAAGGAGGAAAATAATGTGTCTATCATATGTACAATTATAGAAAGAAAGGAGAGAGATTTTGGCAGTAAAAATAATTTAAAATAATGGTATAGAAGCTCACAAATATTTTGAAAGCATTACTTTACACATCCCAGAAGGCTGGTGGTCTCTAGGTAAAACAAATAAAAATGAAAATCACTGCTAGGGAAAGTATAGTCAATATTCAAAATATAATATTAAATTAGTTGGGGAAAACATATCAAAGGAACAATACATAAATTTAACTGAATTTTTATGAGAAACAATGAAGTCCAGAAGACAGTAATGTCAAGTAAATAAATTGTCTTTATGTTAAAAGCAGAAAACAAGATTAAGTTAAACCTAAAGTAATTGAAGAGAAAAAATAAGTAGAAATGAGTGAAATAGAAAGCAAAAGAATATATTTTTTAAGCCAAAGTTTATTACATTGAAAATCAACATTATGGAGAAAATCTTCATAAGAGTGATAAGAAAAAGAAAAAATAAACCAAGTGTTTATATCATAAATAAAATAATAGACATTAT
>PVJI01033899.1:0-10880 GCA_004026765.1 Micronycteris hirsuta | reverse complement strand
AAGAACAATCTGACAGTAAGTAGAGGAGATATGGGAGGGGATAATGGGGGAAAGGGGTATGGGTTTTCAGAAACAACTATAAAAGACACACAGACAAAACCAAGGGGGATGGAATCAGAAGAGGGAGGGGAGGATGGCTGGGGTGGGTGGGGGAGTGGTGGGGGGTAAATGCAGACAACTGTAATATAATTAGAAAAACATAAAAGAAAAGCAAATGCAGGTCAAACACTTGGCACCACACCTATAGCACATTCCTAATCATTATCTGTCATTTCTTTTATTATGGGGACAAAAAAACAAAATTAAATTTAAAAAATGGTACAATGTTTTTTAAAGTGAGGAAATAATATATTTTTTAAATAGACCCTATTTGTAGAAATAATAATGCATAGAAAAAAAAGGGGGGGAAAGACACCAGAAGGGAAATATCAGATCAATTACCTGAAATCAAATGTATATCTTTCAGCCAGACTGAGAAATAAAAACAAAGGACTGGAATGTTTCATTTTGTCATCAAGTGATGAACAATGTGGGAAAGCTCTGGATGATGTAACTTAAGCCATCAGCATAGTATAGTAAAAGTACTTACTGGTTGCTTTTTTAAAAAAAGAACTGTCCATCTCTTTCTTTCTTTTCCTGAGGGTAATACTCTCTGGTGTCCAGAATTTCATGCTGCTGAATATTAATAGATTTGGTTCCAGTTCTGGTTCATGTGATCCTTGGCTTCCTCGACACAAGAAATCAAATGATTGCCCTTATCCCCTCATAATAGACATTTGTCTTTCTTTCTTTCTTTTTTGGGGGGGCTTACCTGGAATCTAAACTCTTATGTTTGAAAATTTGCTACCTTATACATCTGTATGGAAAGCAAATCTAGCCTAACCCTCTGGAAGCTTGAACTCCACCTACAGATTGTCTTCTTTTTGTAGCTTGAGCATGGCCATGTGAAGAGTGCTGTTTCACCAATCAGAAGTGTCAGCCATAGATCTGAATCAGGAGTTAGAGGATGAGGCAGGGGATAGGAATCAGCTGCAGTCACAACACTGGGTTTCCAGTCACTGGTGGCAGTGGTACAGCTATGGTGTCTTGTGTCCATTGCCAATGGTGAAAGTGGTGGGCAGGAGTAGTGCCTTCACTGAACAGTCTTTTCTTGGGAGAAGATGGAAGGGGTAGGTAGGGAGTGTAATGTTGATTGCTTCTAACCTTCCTCATTACTGCCCACTTTCCATGCCTGGTTCTCTAGCTTCTTGAAAGCTGTTCAATATCCTCTTCATAATTTTGTTTCATTTTCCTCACCCTCCCTCTCTTTTCCCTTCCTCTTCTCCTCTAGAATCAGCCAGAGACAGAAACCTGATAGACACAGAAATGGTTGTAAACTTTAATGACAACCAGGCAATCTGAGATTATCTGAGCTGGTTGCGGCTTAAGGCAGTGAAAATCCAAGCAGCATTTGAGAATAGGAATCTGTTATGGCACTCAGTGGCCAAAAAAACTAATTAAAATATCACCAAAATTTGTATGGAATAAAATACAAATTGAAGGCAATGGGCAAATATTAGGGAAGCTACTGATTATTGATCAAGTCCTGGCTCTTTTGGGCTGATTACTATAGAGGTTGTGGTTTGACTTCCTGGACTGGTTATTGCAGATTGTGGGTCAGAGTTCTATTCAGTCTCTCAATAGCTTAGGAAAGAAATTGGTTGACTTACTTCTAAAAGCTTACCTAGCTCCTATTTAAAACCAGGGACTTTATAACTGTGCTAAAAAAATACAATAATGAAAACCTCAACTCTTGAAGTTGTACTGATTGAGAAACAGTGAGGAACAATTAACTGGAACAAAAAATAAGGGAGGTGTCATGAGACTTGGATTACCTCAAAGATCTGCTGAGGCTCTCTTATCAACCTAGAATCTAGTTTCCCCATCCATCAAAGCTTTAGCTAATTTTTGAAAAGAGTAATGATGTCCTGAAAGGCAAAGTTAATGTGTATCATGCTCTCTTACCTTCAGACCAATAACTAGAGGTATATACATCAGCATAGCATGAAGAGTATATTACAATATCTAACCCAGGAAGAGAAGACTTAACATACCTCTCTACCATAGTAAAGCATGAAGAAGAGGCTGTAAATGTATTTGGAGATGTCAGACTTAGGAGAACAGAATGTAATTTTAGATTTGATTCAGTATGCTAGTTCAAGCATGTTAGTTGGCCTTAGTGGCACCTCAGAGAGCTTGGAGGTCTCTTAAAATAGTGACATGAGGCAGCTCACAACCTCAAAAAGTAAATTGGACACTTCCAAAACTACCTGATGTGGTACGCAGAGACCTGACTTGGACCACCATTATAGCCATAACTCTTCAGCTGATTTCCAGATTTAAGTCATTTCAAAATCCCAGAATTTCTTGCATAAAGGGAACACCAGGTACCACTGAGGAAAAACCCTATAATAACATCACAAATAGGTACAGTGACCCTCATCCTTGTATCCCCCAAAACAATCTGCATTCTTTTAGCTTTATTGGGAATTCTCTATAACCAGTTCACTGAAAACAAATTTAGTCTTAATTGTAGAAGAACTTGTATGATATGTGAACTCCAGAAACTGGCTTCTGTAGATTTACAGTCTTAATTGGGTGGTACTGAAATACAGTAAAAGTGAATATCTTCCCAGTGTATAATACATGAAGAGTGTTTTGCCTGGAAAGAGAGATTACTTAAGGATCTTCAACAATCACTGATCATTGCTAATAATTCTCTTGGATGAGAAAAACATGGAACAAGATTGAATACTTGGTGACAAAGAGACCTGAGGAAGGATTTTGAAGATGGGGTTTTTGAAAAGGGCCAAAGTATAAGAATTTATATTCTATATGGATATTGTTCCCAAAGCCCTCAGTTAAGGAGGATGCTCTTAATCAGGGAGGCAAAGCATATGGCTTTGTGAATGTCATTCGACCCTTAATCTCTATAGCAGTTTCTCAGTGGGTTCCTGAACAGTGGATGTTCTGACATGAGTGGAGGCTTTACATGGGGTCAACAACATGATTCTCTTTGATTTTCAGGATATTTCCACCAGGGAACACAACAGTAGCTCCATTGAATTGGAAGCTGAGACTGACACCTGATCATTTCAGGTTTTTCTTACCAATTAGCAAATGGGCAACAAATAAAAGAGATGGGGATTTTGATATTGGTTGAGGTGACTGATTCTGGTTGTCAAGAAGAAATAAGATTGATACTTGGAATGGCAGAGAGAGAAGTTCAAAAGAAACTCCAGGTGATCTACTATGTTACATCCTAGTCTACTAAATCAAGTAGTAAGAATTACTGGATTTTTTCCACAACAACCCAGTCTAGACAGAATACCCTTGTCTCAGGTTCCTTCCATAATGACATTGCCATACAGAGTAAAGAATCCCTACTAGCTGAGCTTTTGGCTAACCACAATGTGGAAAATGGAATTGGTGAAATAGAGAAGTTATTAAACAAATATGGCCTTATGACTGGTGTAAAAAATGAGGATTGCAGAATCTACATAGAATTTTTTTCACTTAAGCACATACATATTCATATATCAGAATTACTTTTCTTATTTCCTTTCCCTTTCTCTTATTATTTTGTAAAGGCCGTGTTGAAGATTTTAACTTTATAGTTTAATCCATAGGTAATAAACTATTGAACTAGTAACATGACAGAATTAGTGAGAAAATGGATATCGTCCAGAGTTTCAGTATTCAGAGTTAATTTATTAACTAATTATACTTTGTCTTACTTGTCTTACTTTGGAGATGAAGAAAAGATCATTTTTAGTGGCAAGGGGGAAAGTTACATGGTTGGAACAGAAAGATTTCTTGATTCCCTTTCCCCCCTAGTATACAGCTCTATATTATGTTGTACTTCCAAAAAGAATATTATGTGGCTATTTAGCATCTACCTTCTTTGGATGTCCAGCATTGCACTCTCTTCCCACATTTGAGAAATATCCAGAATTCCCTACTACCTGCAGGAAGAGCCTGCTTCCTGCTATAGAAGCTGAAATGCCAGGTATTTTATTGTTTTGTGTGTGTTCCTGATTTTCCTGCTGCTAGGGAGAGGACTTACGACCCAGGAACCAGTAGTCAGAAACACTTGTCTGGATGGTGAATTGGGAGCTTTTAATCCAGTAACGACGAGCTATATGCAGCTAATTCTGGGGCAGGTGTGGGAAGCAGACCAGTGGGAAAGGTGTGGTGGCACCATCAGGGTACAAGGTAGAATGTAGTAGTGACAGCGGGGAGGGGACAGACCTTGGCAGCCAGGGTTTGGTCATAGTGCCAGGAGTATCGTCACCAGATTCACTTTGTAGCAGGCTTTCAGCTGTTGTCTAGTTTAACAGCCCTTTCTCATTCCTGTTTACCAAGTTTTGTCTTTCAGCTTTTCTGGTAACTCTAATCCTGATTCTGTCAAAATGCAGTTTTTACCTAAGACCCCTGATACAGTGCTCTTGTTAGAATGAGCTCTAGTTCTCACTTCTCCTTTTCTGTCTTTTACTACCTTGTTGGAAATTAATCCCCAACAGAAACAACCCAAACTCATTTTTACCACACTGTCCTAATGACCCTGACAAACGCCAACACCAGTGCCAATCCAATGTCTGTGGATTCCAGACTCCCGGCAGGCAGGCCAGCCCACGCAGTGGTGAGAATGGCAAGATGAAAACCTTCTGATTAGTAAATGCACAATCTGATGCAAGAAAATACACATTTCTTAGAACCAAGTTAACATTTTAGTAAGCTATTATCTCTCTTCAAGTGGTAAATGATTAACAATGGTACAGGAACTTCAAAGAAAGTCATTTCAGAGTGAGCAGAAATAATTTTATTTCTTGAAAGAACTAGTTGGAGAGGCAGATGGATGAGCTGTGCACTCTTAGAAAGCTATAGGTCTGTGACGGTCAAGTGCAGATTCAGGAGTTGTGTTACATCTGTGGACCAGGTCATAATGAAACACATGGTGAGCTGTGGAGAGTGATGTTTCCAGGACTGATGTTGACATGTATAGTTTGGAGCATCTGTTTGAAACCCTGTTGGGAAGGGAGGTCAGTCGAAGGTCTTACCTAATCAATGTAGGGTAGCCAAGGGCTGTAGTCTGTGCACTTTGGTGGTATTGACAACTCAGATGGTGGCATACTTTTGCCATAAAAGTGGAAAAATCTGAATTGTCATGATCTGTGCCAGCTGTGATATAAGTGATCAGCTGAGAGAGTTTTTTAATTTCTTATGCCAGGACATTTTCCTTGACCACCAATTAGCATAAGAATTTAGCCACTAGTTCTCATTTTACTTCTAAACTACATTTCTAGTTGACCAAATAGCAATTATTCTTTCTGTCACCTGTTTGATGATTAAGTTTTCCATGGAGACAATAAATTGAACCAGGAAGAGTGACAGTGGAGCTGAGTCTCAGTTTCTCTGTTTGCTGGGTTGTGGACACCCACAGCCCACACAACAGGGTACTCTTGGCAGCAAGACTCATGCCGAGGAGACAGCTAATGGAAGCAAGAATCAAAGGGAAAGGAGTTTCTGCTGCAGCCTGAGAACTCTGCTCTGGAGGACTCTCACTTAAGTCCTTTGAATTTGAAGTATTCTAAGATATATTGTTAACCATGATAAATAGCGTACTTAACAGAATATCTTTCAGAAATCCACAAAATAGGCTCTTTCCTTCAAATTAAGACTACCAGCAATGTATTTCATTATTGACCAGGGTTTGTAATTGCTAGAACAACAGCTCTCAAATCCTCCATTTTTAAAAATTGAAGTGAAACTTATATAACATAAAATTAATCACTTTAAAGTGAATAATCCAGAGTACATTCAGTACATTTGCAATGTTGCACAATTACCACCTCTATCTAGTTTCGAAAATTTTGATCACGCTATATTAAAACTCAGACTCATTTCTCCTTACTCTCCCCCAACTCTAGAAATCAGCTATCTACTTCTTGTTCCTTTGGATTTACACACTATCTACTTCTGTTCCTTTGGATTTACACACTTTAACATTTCATAAAAATAGAGTCATGCAATATATAACTTTTTATTTCTGTCTTCTTTCATTTGGCATATTTTTTTAGTGTTAATCCACACTGTAGCATCTATTATTATTTTATTTCTTTTTATGGCTGAATAATATTGCATCATACGTACATACTACAATTTGATTATCCATTCACCTATTCATGACATTTGGGTTGTTTCAACCTTTGGCTATTGTGAACAGTGCTACTATGAAAATTTGTATTTGTCTGAGTACTTGTTTTTAATTCTTTCAGGTATATACCTAGGGGTGGAATTGCCATATCACATGATAATTCTATGTCCAACTTTTTGAAGAACCATCAAACTATTACACTGGGTGCACCATTTTACATTCTCACCAGCAATGTGTGAGAGTTCCAATTTCTCAAGATCTTCCCTCACACTTATTATTTTCTATTTGTTTGTTTTTTTAAGTTAATCAGCCTAAATAAAGACTGTGGGAAGATGATGGAGTAGAAAGCACCAGAATCTGTCTGATGTAACTGTTTTGGAACTCTAGTCTATTGAAGGCTTGCAATTCATAGGGGAATGCTGGGACACTAAATTGAGGTTAATTGCAGTTCATTTCAGCTCTTAACTTAGTGATGGCTCCTCATTCCCATTTCCCAGACCTGAGGCAGGCAGCTATGCACAGAGCACCTTGCATGCAGCTTACAGGAAACTGAGTGGGCAATAAGTACCTCCTCTTCCAGATATCAGTGTCTGTGTTCTGATAACTAATTTATGCTTCTTATCACAGAAGTGCAGAAGAAGAGGCAAGCAGCCTTACTGCACAACCTTCATTATTGCATACGCCTACCCCTCCAGATGCAGTGAATTCCAGAGGGCTTATCCCCACCCCCTTCATTTTTCTCATTTTCCCTTTTGGGAATCAGATATTTAAGAACTAGAATATTCAAAACAACTAAATATATGGAGAAATTTAGAAAGTCACCACACATATCCAAGGGAAGGCACAACCTCAGAAGACCAGAGAAGACTTTAGGGTCATCTTAGGGTCATGTTACCTATTACCTTAGGGTCATCCCCAGCACATAGCCTGGAACATTCAACAAACAAAATCAGACAAACAGCAAGCCCTGGGAAAGCCCATTTACTGCATTGTTAGACTCAAATTCTCAGTTTTCAACAATAACGAAACAACAACACAATATTAAGGCATAAAAAGAAACAGGAGAAAAAATAAGCCCAAAGAGACTTTCCTGAAGAAAGACCAGATGGTAGATCTACTATTACTTATGAGATCAAAATTTTCTTAAAGCTGCTCTAACAACTAAAGAAAAATGTAGAGAATTTTTAAAAATATATGAACAAAATATAAATATAAATAAACAGAAAATCTAAAAAACACTAAAAAGAGTTCTCGAGCTGAAAAATACAATAACAAATAAATTTATTAGAGGGATAAAAGGTAGACTTGAGTGGGCAGAAGGAAAACTCAGCAAACTTGAAGATAAAACAATTAAAATTATAGAGTCTGTGGAACATACAGAAAAACAAAGTTATAGAGTGATCAAAGATTAAGGACCAAGAGAATCTACATACTTATGGTGGGCATCCCAGAAGAAAAGGGAGAGAGAAAGGGGCAGAAAGATTATTTGAAAAAATAATGGCTAAAAACTTGCCAAATTTGATGAAAGTCATAAGTATAAAGTTCCAAGAAGTTCAATAAATTCAAGTAGAGTAAATTCAAAGGCATCTACATCAACATTATAATCAAACTGTCAAAACACAGAGACAAAGAAGGAACCCTGAAACAGCAAGAGAAGCAACTTGGCACATACAAGGGATTCTCAGTAAGAATATCAGCATATTTTTCCTTAGAAACTTCGGAAGGCAAAAGCTTGATATATTCAGTGCTGAAACAAACAAAAAATAACCTATCAATCAAGAATCTCATATCCCACGAACTGTTATTCAAAAGTGAGAAAGAAATTTTAATATTCCCAGAAAAACAAAAGCTGAGGGAGCTGTTAACATTAGACCTGCCCTTCAAGAGATTCTGAAGGGAGTCCTCCTAATTGAAATGAAAAGACATTAGACAGTAATTCAAGTTGTATAAAGAAATAAAGATTCAATAAAGGTAAATACATAAGCAATTGTAAAAGTATTATTGTAAAAACAGCTTATAAACACTTTGTTTCTACATGATTTGAGACTAATACAGTAAAAAATACTAGTCTAAAAGCTAGTATTATTGTAACTTTAGTTTGTAACTCCACATTTTGTTTTCTACATAATCTAAGAGACTAATGCATAAAACAGCAACTAGTTGTCTATGTTCAGTTATTGATTGACATCAGTAATTGAAAGGACGTGGTGACAGCTGTATAGGAGCAGGGTTTTTATATGTTATTGAAGTTAAGGTGGTATTATAACAGGGTGGTCAGGCCAGATCTCTGAGGAGCAGGGGAAAGGACCACCAAATTAATGGAAGAACCTATACTTCCCCATAGGGACCCCTGAAAGCGGGTTGTGGATTAAAGCATCAGCCTGTTGGAGCCAGTGCTTCCTGGAGAGGGAAGGGGCTTCGGGAGGATGCTGCTGCCTGAGGCAGCAGTAAAAGGTCAGCGATCAGCATGCACAGCCCTGGCAGCTGAGCAGCTCATGACCCAGCCAGAGGGAGCTTGTACTGAGGCTGCACAGGGTGAAAAGGCCAAAACACATGTGTATGGTGGAGGTCAGTAAGCTGCCGCAGGATGCATGACACCCCACTCTGGGCCAAGACCCGGTGCTCCTACAAGTGACTGGAGACCTTGCCCCATTGCCAAAAACAACAGCTGGAAGATAGCTGACATTGGCTCCCACAGGTTGAAAGGCCAAACACTTGTGCCATGCAAGGAGTTTGGGGTGCTGGATTTAAAAATAGAATACATGCAGAAGAATGTTCTCTTGGTGTTTTGGCTTTCTCCTCACCCCATTTGGAGTGGGGTGTGGGAGCACTTGAAGGGCTGGCAAATGCTGGGCTGACTCAGGGCCCATGGGGCTTTTGCCTTGCATAGTCAGAAACCAGCTTGCAGAGACGGAGTCCCACTGCAATGAGTGCAATGGATGTGTGCCTTACTGGGTGCCAGCCCCTGGGGTGCTGGGACCCTGTGCAGCACACTGCATGGGGCCTGGACTGCCTCTACTCTCTTGCCTTGAGGGAGGCATGGGCCAGGGAAGCTCCTCAGCTCCAGGGGCACAGGCAGCCTCAGCCACTGGGGCTTCACAGATGGAGCTCTCCTTGCATGACCATCTGGAGTGTTCCGGTAGTGCACCCCAGAGCCTGAGAAAGAGAGAAAGCTGTGGGGTGATGGCAACTCAGGAACCCACAAATTTGTATGAGAAGGAGAGAGAGAGCATGCTTGAAGATGGAGACCCGTTGTGTAACCACTGTGGGACTAAAAATGACAGCTGAGGTGGGGCGAGGTGTCTGGGCACTGATGCTGGTCCTGGGGGTGGCTGACTTTCTGTGCTTTGAAGAAGAGGTTGGCTCAGAGCAGGAATGCTTCCAGCACCCCTCGAATGTGAATAATAAAAACCTCTTTCCTTCCCCACAAATCTTGATGTTATGCTTACACATGGCGGTAAGTGGCAGGACCCCGGGCTGCCCAGTTCCAATATGACTTCAAATTTGAGGTACATGCACATTAAAAATATCACTTCAAATGTGCAATTGGTAAAGCAAAGCAGTTTTGGTGAGAAGAATTAGCATGGATTCGGGAGTAAAGATTTGATCCCACTCAGTTCACATGACTCCTCCAGAAGTCCCTCTGTTCCTCATGTATAAATGAGGAGGCTGAACCAGGGTTGTCTTCTGTCCTCTGAGTGGCCAAGCCCGGCTCTTTGAAGCCATCTGTCAGGAGTCATCAGGAGCCCTGACTCATTTGTTCTTCCTCTCTGTCAACTATGACCAAAGTCTTCTCTATCTCTTATTCTAATGTTCCATTTTATTTCGATCACAGAGTCTCTTTAGAAGTCTTAATCACCTTTGTGTATAGAGGCTTACGTCGGATACATAGCAACTGTGGGAACCTTCTCCTTGTAGTTCTCATATTCTTCCAACTTCATTTTATTTCCCTTTGTTCCCCTAAATTGGTTCTGTCATTTTTTTCCTCGTTGAGTACTCCTTCCTCTTGAAGGACACTGGATTGCCTTGAGCACAGTTGTTCTTAGTATCTTTTCACCTTCTGCAAGAGCAAGTACTCCTGTTCTTTGCAGCGCATGGAACCTATAAACACCAAGAATTCCTGCTTAGCCCTGATCTTTCTAATTTTACAACCTCTGAACCTTCTGTGGAAGGTGAGCGATAGGACAAGGCATCACCACACATTCTAATGCTCACACACAGGACACCTAGAACACTCAACATAGAATCTCTTCCTCAAGAAAATCTCTCATCTCCCAGAGGCATCCAAGAACAAACTGTACCTTGGTCACATGCATCTGTGCCTGTTCACAGGACTCTGAATTAGCAAAGCCTGCCTATCTGAAGGTAAATTATACTCAAGCACAGCAATTTCAGCTGGTTCAGTTTCCAGGGCTGACTTAATAACATGCACAGGAAAGAAATGTGCATTTCTGCATATACAACAAGGTATGTGACTCCACATTGGGGAAACAAACATTCCCTGACAATGTTTCATTTCTGAGCAGTGATAGAGAGTCAGCCTTGTCACAAGTGAAGGTGTTGCAAGATAAGCACTTTTGGGAACCCACAAGGGAGGATGAGGTCTGGTGGTAAAATTTATTTAGGTAAAAATAGAAAGCTGCTCCAAGGTTCTCAATGTCTCCTCACCATCTGTCCCACTCTG
>PVJI01033898.1:0-10881 GCA_004026765.1 Micronycteris hirsuta | reverse complement strand
TGTAAGACTGTTAGTAGTGAGAACAGAAAAGCATCCCAAGATTACCCTAGGTTTCATTGTATCGTGTACAATCCAGTCATGTGTTGCAGAGCATGGAGAATGGAGAGCATCGGTTTACGTAGTACAATTATATTATTAAGTGGAATTCCTTCAAGGGAGTATTCCCTACATTTGTAGGCAGGTGAATGTCTATTGTATTCATCTGTGAGCTTCTTACACTTAGAGTCTGGCTTTTCTTCAGACCTGTGTAATTCTCTCAGGGCTTAGAATGGTGTTGTCACAGTATGCACTTAGTAAGTATTTGTTCAACAAATAAAGGAATGCTGAATGACTGAAACATATGCACATTTGTTTTACTTGTGCTTCTCTCTATCAAAAATTAAGTAGTTCTCATTTCAATATTTTGTCATGTATGTCTTGCTGCACTTAGTAACTCAGAAGTAATTGGGTAATAGTATTTTCAGTCTCCAGGTTTTAGTCCCATAGTGAGTTGTAGAAAAATTAGTTTCCGGAATCCACATGATATTTGTTTTCAGGCATGAAATAAAGTTGTATTTATAACATCTCATTAGGAAAATAAAAGCTTTGATGCATTCTGAAGCATGTTGAAATTTCCACCAGAATTATAGCAATTAAAGAGTTACAAAAGTTATCATCACAATTTACCTAGACACTGATTAAAACTATTTCAAATCTTGTTTCCTAAAATTAGAATAAGCCTTTAGATTCTTAAAAACACTGATATGTTTAGACAGATATTTTATGAGAAAATTAAGCACCCTTACAAACAGTACTGAGTGCGTTTGACAAGTGATAAAGCAGTTACATTCAGGACTGATTCTGTCCATGTGTGTAGTTCAGATACAGATACACGGTGCAGATACAATGCCTTATCGAGCTCCGTAGAACATAACACTGCCTCTATAGGCATAAAGCCATCCCACAATATCAGATCATTACCCTTAGAAATTGTAGAATTCTAGCTTCAGTTTTTCTTTATGGCTTCGAAAACCAAAAAATTAAAAAAGAATGCATTTACATTTCTAAATGCTCATGATAAATGATTCTCTTTTGCCTTTTCCATTACGGAGAGCTCTACAAATCGAATCTTTAAAGACGTATCTTTTGAGGCAGCGTCTTCACGACACCAAAGCTTTCAGATGAATAGTGGAAAATTTAACTACACAAATGTCTGGGGTCTTGGTATCGTGTAGCCAGAAGCTGGGACACCGAAGACTTTCCTGGATCACTGACATCCAGTAACAAAGTAGATCTGAGCTGCCTCCACTGAGCAACGTCACTTTCACATCAAAGCACAATCTAGAATGTGAGCATCTGCCGAGAAGCCTAAGAAATATCCCAATATAAATTTATATCATAGCCTCAATAGGCCAAATCTACTTAGGTAAATTTTATAAGATCTAAATATATACTTATACATATGACATATATACACATATTTAATACATATACAGGGTAAAAGTAGATTTACAGTTGTTCATATGGAAAACTACACAATAATTAAATAACACCAAAATAAAATCTGTTTTATGTTCTCACAACTGTAAACTTACGTTTGCCCCACTCTAAGTACACACGCACATCCCCACACATATGATAAAATCTAGAAGTGCATAAGCTAAAATATATTTTAAAATAAACCATACTCTTTTGTTAAAAAAATTCATAGTGCTTCATTATTTTTTGGTGGTTTCTGAAGAGTTTTTAGCTGCAGAATCTTTTGCTTAAGTGAAATATTACATAGAAACTCACTATGCAAACTATTTAAAGATAGTTATGATCTGGTAAGATCTTAAAGACCAGTTGAAATGACCTCCTCATAGCAGTGTTCTTCAGTCCACAATTTGAAAACCATTGGCCTATGGAATAAATTCACAACCTTGTGCCATTTATGCCTTCCATGAATCTGCCTCACTTTACCTACCCTTCACTCATTTACTTATTAAATCAAAAAGCATTTATTGGGCAACACTTTTGTGTTAGACATTGTGCTGGGCACCAGGGAAACAATTATGGCTATGACTTCACTCTCAAGAAACTGGCATTATGGAGGAAAAGACATAAAAATTAACTTTAATACAATGTTGTTTATATAACTATAGGCCTATATTCCAAATTCAATGTTATCGCAAAGGAAAAAATGGTAAATCTTAATAGATTAGTAAGAAAAGACTTCAAAAGTGAGGAATGAATTATATGTTAGAAGAAAGTGTGTGGGAAAAATTGATACATGGGAGTCCAGTGGATGAATACAGGGCGGAATTTCATTTCTGGCGGAGAGGATTATGTACAAGAGCCCAGAAGTGTGAGTACAGTGCCTGTTCATAACAGGCTACTTGGGTGAGGCTGAAATGTAGGATGTGGAGGGACCTCATGTCACAGAGCAAATGAAATGGTGCATTTTCCCACAAGTAATAGTAAGCAATCCTTGATACAGCCATGCAGGTCCATTAAAGTCCACTGAATAAGAGCATGTCTTTGATATCACACACTCTAATTTGATTTCTGGTACTCCCACTCTCCATGTGATTTAAGGCAAATGCTACGCTCTATTTCTTCATCTCAAAACCGGAAACAATGGCTATTTTACAGGGTTACTATATAATAAACAAAATGATGTGTGTAAAGTCAGTACACAACAACTGGTCCTTTCTGTCATTGCTGGCTTAATCATTACTGTTGAGTTTCATCTCCTTACATTTGTGCCTTTGCTGATATTTTGTTCCTAAAACTCACAGAATCAATCCGTCCCTTCTGCTTTCTATTTACCTAAAATGGCCTCATCCTTCAGTTCCAGGCCAAGCTCTACCTCTTACTCCTTTGATAAGACTTCTCTTGCTTGTGAATACCAAAGACACATAATCAGTACCTCCTACTTAAATTTTAAATAATTATTATTATATAGAAAATATGTAAATATACATATGTATATGTTTTGTCTCTCTAGTTTGTAATCCCTATATAGATATTAAGAATATTCTATTTTTTTGCAAACCTTCATGCTGCCACCAGACTTTACTTAAGTACTGTCTACAAAATAACTTTCCATTTATTTTACTACTTTTTCTCCATACAACCTACTTAGAGCTCATTAAGACCTCCATTATATCAAATTTCCCCCCATTTATTATCACCACTTCATTTAGCTCCCTACCTACCTTGGAAGGATACATTAATTCCTTTTAACAACTCTCTTATCTGCATCCTGGAATTATCTGTCCCCACACCACTTCCAACGCATCTGTCCTGCCAATTCCAACCCTGTGAAAAATCGCATCATGTTTTATTCCCTACTGCTTCCACACACAGGTGTTGCTATAGAAAATCATGAAAATGTGCTAATTGTTTTTACTACATATTCATATATCCTGAATACAGGGAGGTTTTCAATTCTACCTAGATAACCCTTAATTTTTCCTTAGTGAGTTCTAATTTCATTCATCACAGATCTGATGATCACCTATTTCATTCTAGGCTCTTGTCTACAAAATCATTTCATTGCCCTAACAATCTTCTGTGCTCCATCTATTTTTATCCCTCTTTCCACACAAACCCCTGGTAAACCCTGGTCTGTACAGAGATTTCCAATTTATGCCTGACTCCCACACAGCATCGCCTCCACCATTATCAACATCCCCTATCAGGGTGGTACATTTACTAAAATATATGAACCTAGATTGACACAACACAATCCCTAAAGTCCATAGTTTACATAATGGTTCACCCTTGGGGTCACACCTGTTATGGATTTGGATAAACATATAGTGACCTGTATCTTTCTGTGTTATAGTATCGTACTGAGT
This sequence comes from Micronycteris hirsuta, assembly GCA_004026765.1. Lineage (NCBI taxonomy): Eukaryota > Metazoa > Chordata > Mammalia > Chiroptera > Phyllostomidae > Micronycteris > Micronycteris hirsuta. The sequence goes on along the minus strand of PVJI01033898.1, from coordinate 7,057 downwards.
AATTTCTCTGCCCTAAAAATCCTGTGTTCTGTCTATTCAGCTCTCCTCCACACTCTACCCACCAACCCCTGGCAACCACCGATCCTTTCACTGTCTCCAGTCATATGGTTATAATCAGACAGTGTGAAGCCTTTTCAGATTGGCTTCATTTGCTTACTAATATTCATCTAAGTTTCCTCCATGTTTATTCATGGCTTGATGGCTCATTTCTTTTTACAACTGAGTAGTATTCCATTGTCAAAATGCACTACAACTTACCCATTCACCTACTATAGGACATCTTGGGTGCTTCCAAGTGTTGGTGACCGTGAATAAAGCTGTTATAAAAATACCCATGTGCAGGTTTTAATGGAGACTTAAATTTTAACAGCATTGGGTAAATACCAAGGAGCATGGTTACTAGATTGTATAGTTATAATATGCTTAATTTTGTAAGAAATCACCAAACTGTCTTCCAAAGTGACTGCACAATTTTGCGTGCCTAGTGCCTATGAATGGGATTTCTTCTGTTGCTGCATGTTCTAGCCAGCATTTTATGTTGTCAGTATTCTGGAAGTGGGTCATTCTAATAGATGTAATGGTCACTCACTATGTTTTTATTTGCATTTCTCTGATGACATATGATATGGAGCATGTTTTTTTATGCTTATTTGCCTTCTATATATCTTTCTTCATGAGGTGTCTTTTAAGGTCTTTGGCCAAGTTTTCCATTGAGTTTTTAATTTTCTTCTTGTTGAATTTTAAGAATTATTTATATACTTTACATAACAATCCTTTATCAGATGTGTCTTTAGAAATATTTTGATTTCATTTTCATTGGTCAATGATGTTGGGCTTCTACTAGTTTTAAAGCTACCTTCATTAGAAGTTCTAGGATGTAAAACAGTATGCTTAATGTGTGTTCCTGGCACTTCCTTAAGTTTTTACATTCATATCACTAGACCCATCAATCATTCAAGGTACTATGCCCGTGATTTTGATTATCCCCAAAATGCTTCTTCTACTATCATTGTACAGGAACTATTTGGATGATTCAGAAGGTCACACCTTCTGGGCTATTGGTGATTGGCAGCTTCATCACAACAATGTGCCCACTCACGCATTACATCTCATGCAGAGATTTTTTGGCGAAACATCAAATCACCCAGGTGACTCAACCCCTTACAGCCCAGATTTGGTGCCCTGCAACTTCTGTTTTTTCCCAAAACTAAAATCACCTTTGAAAGGGAAGAGATTTCAGGCCATTGATGAAATTCAGGAAAATACAACAGAACAGCGGATGGTGATCAGGAAAACTGTGTGAGGTCCCAAGGTGCCTACATTGAATGGGACTTAGGTGTCATTGTCCTATGTACAGTGTTTTTTCTTCAATAAATGTCTCTATTTTTCATGTTGCATGGCTTAATGTAAAATTATATGCGGATTCATTGCTCTACTCACTCAGTCATTTTGAATGTGATGGCCACACAGTACACATGCTCACTCACAGTGTCTACTGCCCCCACTGACTAGTACAGTGAAGTCAGCTATGTTTATACATGCGCATTCCAGTCCACTCCCTTTGGCTACCAGGTTACATCAGTGTCATGCAAACTGTTCTCTTTATATTAACAATGGCTGGACTTTTACCGAACATACATAAGTATATATAATGCCAGGATTCTGGATCTCAGAATTCCATATCCTACTTCTGTCCTGACACCTAATCCAAGGCTAATGCATATACTCAGTTGCTAATTTGAGCTGCAGCCTCAAATTATTTTTTTGCTGGTTTCTTCCCTTATGAACAGTATTATAATACAGGTAATATTTGATATCTCTTTTTATCGCCTTCTTCCCTATAAACCATAATAAGCTTCCTTTCTGGAGGATTTACCTCAGGAAATTTCACCCAAAAACTCAATTTCATTGTCACATAATAACAAAAAAACTAAAACAAGGAAATTTTAATGCAGATCTTTAACTCTTTTACCTTCCAAAGAAGATCTTTAACCCACCAAAGTTTCACTTCATACATATCCTTAAGAACTAAATTTTTTATTGCATCAAAGCAGGGTTCTTCTTCTTCTTCCTTTTTATTTGTTTATTTATTTATTTTGAGAAGTGAATGAAGAGAGACTTGAGTTTTCTCTAAACATTAGAGTGTATTTTCCATGTTTGTATATTTAATAATAAAACCAAAAATTGTCATTTATCATTGTCAACTGGTTGCCAGGCACAATTCTAAAGCCTGCATGTACTATCTCAGTAAATTTTCTCAAAAATCAATGAGTTAGATACTATTATTATTCCCATTTTACTCAGGATGGACCTGAGACAGAGACAGAGGTAGCACCCTGCCCAAAGCCCAGGCAGTGGAGTCAGAACCCACATGTAAGCAGTGCAGTTCCAGAGCCACCCAGAGCTTCTCATCGTTACATTCAGATCATTGTCCTTTTTCCTTTGATCTTTCCAGCAATTCTGCAAGAAACACAGGAATCATTATTTTTATTTTACAAATGAAAAAACAAAGTCAGAAGTATTAAGTGACTTATGAAGTTCTATAATACATATTTCAAGATGATATACACTGTATAGATATCTAATTTAAATTTAAATGAACTAAAATGTTATAAAATTAAAAACAGTTTCTCATGTTCTCTAGCCACATTTCACATGCTTAATGACCCCATAAAGCTAATGGCTACTATACCAGACAATGTAGAGATAGAATATATTCATCACCACAGCAAATTCTGTTGCACAACACTGGTCTCTAAAGATATGTCTTTTGATTCTATGGACAGAGGTAGGCAGATCCAATTCCTAAGGTCAAAGCAAATTTACTAAAAGAAAACCTTTTAGATCCCTCAGGATATAATACCAGCACAGCCAAGGTATTTCTAAAACAAAAGGGAAGTAATTTAGGCAATGCATTTTTAATACAATGATCACCAAATTCATTTTAACATTTAGATTATAAAGAAAAAAGTGAATTAACAAGCAAAATAGACAGATTCATAGATGGAGAGCAGGATGACAGCTAAGGGGGGGAAGTTAGGTGGCACAGGGATTGAGCAAAAAGGAAAAAGAACTCATGGACATGGACAACAGTGTGGTAATGCGGAGGTGTGGGTGGTAGATAAAGTTACTCAATGGTAATAAAAAATACAATAAAATATATATTTTTTAGGTTTTATTTTTTTAATAATTACTTTATTGTTGTTCAATTACAGTTATCTGTATCCTCTCCCCTTGCCTCCTCCCTTCCCCTCCAACCCCTCCTCCCCCTTAGCTCTGACCATGTGTCCTCTACAGTGGTTCCTGAAAACCCTTCTCCCATTGTCCCCTCCCCACTCCCCCATGGCTATTGTTAGACTGTTCTTAATATCAATGTCTCTGGTTATGTTTTGCTTGCTTTCTGCTTTTGTTGATCATGATCCAGTTAAAGGTGAGATCATATGGTATTTTTAAAGATTTTATTTTTATTTATTTCTAGAGAGAGGGGAAGGGAAGGAGACAGGGAGAGAAACAGCAATGTATGGTTGCCTCTCACATGGCCCTCACGGGGACCTGGCCTGACAACCCAGGCATGTGCCCTGACTGGGAATCGAACCGGGACCCTTTGGTTCCCAGCCCGTGCTCAATCCACTGAGCTACACCAGCCAGGGCTCATATGGTATTTTTAAAAGGAGAGATAGACAAGTTGTATTTAAAACTACAATACGAAAAATAATCAAGATCATAAAAGATAAGAAAAATTATGTGTAGTTCAATTTTTAATTAATCTCAAACCATAATTCATTAACTAACATGAACTAATCTACTCTGTAAAAAAAAAGCTTAACATGGATAACCATATACTAGAAACATCCCAATACAAAGTTTTCAAAAAGTTGTGAAAAAATAAAATAATGACATACATTATTACTGGGACAAGTGAAGATTCATAGTAATTCTATAGAGTACCTCTATTTCTAATGAAATCTATGGCTTTAAAAGAAAGTTATTTAAATAGATATTTTAGTTCTATTTATTCAGTACTCACCACACCCTTAAACAAAAATAGTTGACTAAAAAATAAAAATATGTAAACAGTAATGGCATTATCTATAACATAAGACCCTATTTCCTGGGATAAATTTTAATTCTGCACAAAGTACCTTGACATGAATTTACTGAAATTGAACTCAAAATGATAAATGACTTGATTCTTTATTTTAAAGGTAATATGATTATCCCTTTAGTAAAAGCAAATATGGTTCTGTTAAATGGTAAAGACTCCACAGACAAAAATGAGAATAAGAAATAAGAATAAGAATGATTCTAGGGTTGTGGGCAGGTGAAACTAACTGAAACCAAATGCAAATGAAAATGAAAAATGCAAAAGGAAAGCAAATGAAAATTTTAGCAATGTGAAAGGAGATGACCCAGTGTAGTACACAGTGAAGTCAGGCCCTCACAAAGAGAGAGATGAATGGATTCCTTAGGAAGGGAACAGGTCAACCCTGTGGAAAATAATTCATTACCAAAACAACCAGAACCAATCCCCCACTGTCCCCTTGCCTAGTGAAAATAATTTAGTTATGTGTAACCTAAGAGATACAGAAAAAAAATGAGAGAGGTGAAAAAAGAAGAGAGAGAGAGAAAGAGAAAGAGAAAGAAACCACCTTCGATTAGCTTTGCCAAGCTACAAAGGCAAGGTCTGACCAGCTGCACAAATCCAACATTAGCAGGGACTCAACCTGAGCCTGAAGAAATTCCCTAAATTGAGTACATGTGAAGGAGGTTAGTAAACCATATCTATTTTGCCTTCTCGTGGATTGGCCTTCCCTCCACAAACTAAGAAAGTGGCTGTATATGAGACATGATTTTTGAAATCAACCATGATGATATGCAAAATAATTTACCACCAAGGAGTACTTGTACTGTACCTCTTAGTTTATTTTGCTGAGGAAAATCTTTTGAGCAAAGAATTGTGTTGCCACACCTAAGAAAAAAAATATGTTTAAATCTTATCCATGACTGGAACTTAAAATATCTGGTGTCTCCTCCCAGTTTCTATTGAGACCATATTGTAACCTACGACAACAGGAGTTTCCTTATTTTAAGTAGCCCGAGAAAGATACTTCAAAGTATAGAGCAGAATAGTTCTCTTAATCTTTCAGAATTCATACCTCAAAAAATACACAGTGAAGAAAATCTATCTTTTCTATGAACAAGTCTCTCAAGGAATTCACCAACCCTCCAGCACCCCCCCACTTTGTTTTTAGTTCAGTAAAGAAGCTTTTCATACACAGCTATCAAATCAACCCTGAGTCTTTAGTATTTCATACTAAAGTTTTCTGAGTAGTTCAACATTTTGGTTAAGTGTCTGCATATTATCCAATCACTTTAATGATTTAAAAAACACTGAAAAATTGTAATCATATAATTTATTATTTATCTATAACAAATTGACTCACATTTGATTTCTTTGTTTCAAATGTTGCCAGGCAATTTGTTTCCATAATTACTAGATAAAAAGAAAATAAACATTTCCTATTGGAAAGTCAATAATATAAGTATATATTTTCTCAATTATGATTTAAAAACATTCCAGAGTACAATTGCAAATAAGACGCTTAGCTACTCATTTTATTAATTTTGCCATTTTGAGTTTGACAGGCTAGTTTTTCAAAGCACTGGTGTGTGTTAAAAGGGCTTATTTTTGTGATTTTTAATATAATAAGTTTCAAGTGATGATTTATTTCATGCAAATAATTAAATACCAAATTACAGTATGCAGTGACTAAAACATTGCTAATAGAATATGCCTATCAAATGTGAGGAATATTAGAATGTGCATATGGATTCAGTTCAGTTAACAGAAAAATTGGATTCTAATCATTTACTCTTGATAGCGATTTTGCCCTCAGTTCTTGGGTTCACTTGATATAATAGTATAGAACAAGCTATATTTGCAAAATAACACCTGGGAATATGCCTTGCACACAATTCATTATTTGCTTAACAGTTTTATGCATGTATTGTACATTATTTGAAAAGTTTTCAGGTGCACAGTTGACATGTTACCAGGGGATTCTGCTTCTGCAACTTTTCAATAAAAATTGACACATCTAAAAACCAGAATATAAGAAGGTTTCTGTGGAGTAATATATCAGAGTAGCTGATTAAACATGGACTTTTTACCCTTCATAAATTCCTGCCCAATCTCTATAAAAGGTGAAATACTAATTAGCATTATAATTGTTTGAGAAAAGTTAAAAAATATTATTTTCACATCAATCCTTCTTTCATTAAAGAAAAAAAAATGCTTTTCCACACCTGCTATTCAGGTTATTACGTACTCTCATTAAGTTTCTTTTATGTCAGAAAAGAAAGTATTGTGGCTTTACTAATGGTAACATAGGACCTGAAAACATTAGCAATGCTACATAAATAGATGTACATTGAAGAGAAAACAATTGTAGATGCTAATAACGTGCATTATAATGATACGTCTAACAAAATGCCCTTCATATTTTTGGCAATTTGATCCTTATTATATTTACTTAGTTGCAACCTTTCCTAGACTGTAGAAACAATATTCCATAAGCATCTTAAAACAATGCATATTCATTGATCACAAAGGGAATTGTATATGAGACAAATGAGAGATTAGATCTACTTCATCACATTTATTATAAAGAAATTATCACTATATTTTAAGCAATTAATGGTGTCACATTTGCACACATATAAATTAAGTCACATAATTATGTAGGCACTTCTTTAATGGCTTTAATCATATTATCTCTTTTAATATTAAAACAATTTTATGATGTGAGTGCTACTTTTTTTTTTTCATTTCAGAGATGAAGAGACTGAAGCCCAGGGTTTTAATTTCTTTGAAACTTTTAAAAGAAAAAAAAATCTAGGAGAAAGATGGCGGCGGAGAAGGGAGAAGCGTGATCGCTATTCTCCGGCCCACTGGCGGGATATCGGGCCGATTTTCTGAGGAGCAGAGCGATCACCCAGTTGTATTCCAGAGTAGAGAAGATTGGAAACCAGGACTGCGCATAAAACTGAAAGATCA
>PVJI01033897.1:0-10882 GCA_004026765.1 Micronycteris hirsuta | reverse complement strand
CCTCGGTCAAGGTTAATGCCAAACCTCCAAAACAAAAAAGAAAAGGAGGATATGTTGGGATCCTGGCATCAGCAAAACAATAGCACTGCGCATGTGCAACGGCCCTGTCGCCAATAAGCTCCCCGTTGCCCATAAAAGGCATATAGCCCCTAGAGCAAGAGGACCAATCAGTAAGACCCACGACTCCACCGAGCTTCTCTAGCAACGCCCCTCAGCCAACCAGTATATATACCCGCGATCTTCAAATAAAGTTTGCAGCTTGATCAGAATCTTGTCTTGCTGCCATTCTTCGCGCCTCCTGTCCCTCTCACTCCTTCACTAACAGGTCTACCCCAGTTGACTGCCCTGCTGGTCGGGGCACCTCCACCCCATGCCATTTCTACTCTATTTTCTAACCATCAGCTGCACTATTTAATAGAAACACCCTGTAGAAAAAGCTAATTGCTGCGGGAATTGCTATTCCCTAAAGCCAATGGGAAACTTTGGAATCTCCTATTAGTCTCAAGACTGAAATCCTATCTCAATCAGAGATAATTATTAAACTAAGCAAGAGGATTTCAATAGTCTTCTCAAATTGATCCCAAAGATGCCACCTGCAATGCTACAGCCTCATTCAGCTTTAGCCACTTTCAATTAACTGAACAGCATAAAGCACTCCCAAGGGACTAGGAGCAAACAAAATCCAAATTACAAACAAGCAGAGATATCTGAAGCAATTAAGCCCTTGGTGGCTTAACTCCAGGGTGCCCAAAAGTCTTGTTCAAGGCCAAGGACCCAACTGGAGTAGATACCATATTAAATCAGTTTAATCTTATGATGCAGCTAATATCTGATAAATTCAGGCTATGTAGACAGTTACATTACATAACTGATAAGAGAAAAAAGGGGGGAAAATTCTTGTGGCCTGAATAATATGATATAGCACTCTCTATGGCCTAATTCCACAAGGCAATGTCTGAATCTTCACTTCACTTTGCAAACTTGACCTCATTCACTTTCTAGCATAACACAACACTGTACTGTAAAACTGCATTATATAATTCCATGAGAGAGGCCCCATGAGCTAATCTAGGGCAAGCAGCTCTTTCCATTGTGCCACCAGCAGAACTAAGTGGTTTGCCTTCATGTAATTTGGAAATCTTGAAGGGGAGCCAGTGGAAAGGAGGGGGTGAAGTGGAGAGCAGGAGCTGGAACAACTAAACACAAAAGGAAGTAAGGAAGAGTATGTGTGTGAGCGGTTGAAACATTGAACTGGCTCTAAAAAAATAGTCCCCAGAATGAATCCCCATAGCTGTGTATATCTGATGACGGGGGTCAGGGAAGCATTTCAAAGTGCTTACTTTTTGATTCAGCACTGGATTACAGAAGCCTCTGCCAAGCTTCTTCAGGAGGGAGACAGATGCTAAGTCTCAGTTCCCCCTTCACTGCTTCCTCTCACCCTTTCCCCTCCCCTCCCAGTGTTATTACTGGAGCAGCACAGAAGGAGAGTTCTGGGACTGAAGAGGCTTATCTGTAATAGCAGCTTATCTATGGCTAGCAGTAAACCTTGAAGTTAAAACTAAAGGAATTCTAGCCCTCCTGCCGTTTCTCTTTTTTTTTTCAATGTTATTCCAATTCCTTAGGAGTCTCTTTCTCTTTCTCTCAGTTTATGCATTCCCATCAATCAAGAAAGCAATAAGCCCATATTCAGGCCCTACTCTGCCCCAGGAACCACGCAAGGTCTGGGGTGCAAAGACAGACAAGATATTCTCTGGATACCAAAGAACTTACATTATGGTTATAAATATTAAAGGACTGAACAAGGGTGAACACCAACTGGTATACACTGAATTACATTCTTGAATTACAGTTGGCTCTGAGTTCAAAGGAGGAAGAGCAGAGGAAGTGCCTAGTGCTTACGCACTTGTGGTGAACAAAGAAAGTAGATATGCCTCATAGACAGAGTGGGGGGAGGAGGAGGCCAGAGTATAAGCAACCAGAAAAGACTTGTGACATGGCCAAAAATCACTTAAAAAATAAAGTTGACCTTTGATAGGAGTAAACCTGTCCCAAGGTAATGATGGAAAGGAAAATTCAACTCAGACTCTGGAAACCTGGATATCAATCCAAAGAATCTGGGCCTTATTCTGCTAGTTGTGGGAAAATAACCAAGTGTTTAAATGTTTTCTACTCAGTTATTTGTTCATAAATGCATGAAGGCATGTATGTGAATACATCTATTAATATTCCATTTATTATTCCCTACTTCACCTGTGCAAAAGATTTGAGCCCTATAAGGACAAATATCTATACCATTTAAAAAATAAGTAGGTAAGAATGTCAAAGGTAATTTTGAGGGGTAATATAAGAAACTCAACCTATGAGATAATAATTTATATTTTCAAGTCAAAATAATTTCAAATATAATGAGGATATGAGAATAAGCAGGTATATTGGTGATTAAGAACAAAGAGCACTGAAGTAAGTAGTTCTTAGCATATATACTAATTAAATTAAAAAATAATAAATATATTTTGAGTATATGTTATATGTGTATATTTGTATTGACATATTTATAATGTATTTATAAATAAATATGATGAGAAGATAATCACAATAACCATCACAAAGCTCAACATCTCTGGGTTTATTGCCCCGACTCACTTTAACAGAATTCCAATTGTGGAATCATTAGCCTGGGTCATGCATGCTGTTCATGGACCTGTCCTCCAAACTATAATATGGCATGTATTAACAGACTCCCCTTTATTTCAGGTACACTGATGGTATGCGTGGTGAAGGCAGTGGCATAGCTAATAGCGATGTTGCAGCCCAATTCTGCTTGCCGTCAGGGGTGAGACAAAGTGATGAGGGCATGCTGTGTTCATGGAGGGCCCTGGCATGTGTCACTACTAAAGGCAATAGTGCTGCTTACAATCATAGTAGATGGCCTTGGCACATATGTTTCTGGAATCTTGTGCCATCAATGAGCTACAGAGACCATAATGGAAAAGGCTTGGTTTTCAATTTTCCATTCAGAGCAGCCCAACCAAAAGGCAATTTGAGGGACGAATTTGTTATATGCAAAATCATCCTACCTTTTAAACAATTAGGTTATAGTCCTTGAGCCATTGGGTCTCTTCTCTCTCTCCCTTTAGAGGTTAGTCGCTAAGGAGTCTTGTTCTCCCACGTGATAGTACATTGTCAGCACTCCTCTCAGGACTTTGTGGAAGCCCAGACACAACTGAGACTTAAGCTGAGACCTTGCTATAGAAGGAAACTTGGACGAAAATAGACATACACACATTTTAAAATTCTAAAACTAGAGGAGGGGGACTTTATACATTTAAGAAACATAAACAGCCCGGCTGGTGTAGCTCAGTGGATTGAGCGCGGGCTGGGAACCAGAGGGTCCCGGTTCGATTCCCAATCGGGGCACATGCCTGGGTTGCGGGCCAGGTCCCCAATGAGGGCCATGTGAGAGGCAACCATACATTGCTCTTTCTCCCTCCCTTCTCCTCTCTCTGAAAATAAATAAATAAAATCTTTAAAAAAAAAAAAAAAGAAACATAAACATTCATTAAGAAAATTTTTACAGATGATTGCACAGAAATGTAAACTTTCTGTCACATCCTTTCCTCTTTCTTAATGTTAAAAACAAAACAACAGGCCCAAAATGGAATCATTCACTAGGCCTCATGCCACCAAACCAACACTTAATTTAATTCCAGCTTTGGCTCTCCCAATGATGAAATCTTGAACCAGTCAAGCAGGAGTTGCCCAATCAGCACTAGTTAGGCCATCTGCCTGATAGAACACTGGCATTCCCTCAAGGAAAGTGACTTTGGAATAACCAATCCGCTGTTTTGCCTAGCGTAAGGACCTTGTTCCTTTCATTTTCTGCAAATCTTCAGAGCTACTTTCTATATGCTATATTGGATGCTGCCTAATTCAAATTGATTCTTGCTCAAATAAACTCTCAGAATTTTTAACATGCCCCGGTTCAACCCTATAACAGTCCTAGTGTCAGAAGTGGGAACTAAGGAGACCCTCAATGGCCCTCTGGGAGCAAAAGGCAACCAGTTGAGGCCCTGGAGCTCACTGTTTGCTCACTGCCCTGGAGCTCCTGGGTAAGTCCCTCTTGGATCCCAGCTTTCGGACTTTATCTGAGCCCTTTTTTGCCCCAGACTGGGTCCAGAAACTGGCCAGAGTCAGACTGGGTCTGGACCAGACTCGGTCTGACTTAGAAACTGAACTGGGATCTGGGGTCAGAATAGGTCCCACTTAAGCTGACTGGGTCTAGTGGGAGGCCTCAGGTGAATAAAATTTTGTTTAAAGGCTGAACAAGCAGGTCAATCTTATGAAAGATAATCTTGAATTACAGTGCTCACAGATAACTTTTAAGCTAGATAAGCTTATCCTTTATGAGGTGCCGTAAAGATAAAGGCGTCTCAGCTAAGCACTGACCAAAAGGGTTGAGGAAATTCATTTTCCCCTCTCTACACTTTCTGGTAGCCAGGATGACACCCTGTGGGATACTCCACTTGCTGCAGACCCTATAGAAAACTAGCAAAATCCTGCAAAGAGTGAGAGTTCTTACTAAAATCAGCTCTCCCAGATCTCTATCTTTGGTGCCTGGTTGAAACAGGAAAGTAAAACTCCACATTGTCCCTTCCTTTTCAAGTCCAGATTGGCAGAAAAAAGAAAAAAAAACATTTCTAAGAGTTAGGTCTTTGAATTTTGACTTGTAAATTTGCTTTCAGGTACTCATTGGTTATCAATCCTCTCTCTCCAGGGGCAGCTACGACTGACTTTCTTCTTTGTCTCATTTTGTGTCCTGAGAACTTAGTTTGGCAGCTGTCAGATTGTGGGCCCAAAAAATATACTTGAATAGAAATGTGACTTGTATCCCATTTGTGGCTAGATATGGCAAACAGGAACATGGTTTGCACTCCATTGGCAGGTAGGAATCTTTTGGTTTGCATCTTAGTCGAAGATATACTCCCTGATATAAAGAAGCAAACTAAAGATAATATAGTTGACTTTTATTTTTTTAATTTTTATTTATTTATTTGAGAGAGAATAATTGATTTGTTGTTCTACTTATTTATGCATTCATTGGTTGATTCTTTTTTTTTTTAAGATTTTATTTTATTTATTTTCAGAGAGAGGAGAAGGGAGGGAGAAAGAGCAATGTATGGTTGCCTCTCACATGGCCCTCACTGGGGACCTGGTCCGCAACCCAGGCATGTGCCCCGACTGGGAATTGAACCGGGACCCTCTGGTTCCTAGCCCGCGCTCAATCCACTGAGCTACACCAGCCGGGCTCATTAGTTGATTCTTGTATTTAAAAAAGGTAAAAGGATTAGCCAAAGGACATTTATGCATGACCCACAGACACAACAGTGTGGTGATGGCCAGAGGGAAAGGGAGAGGCAGAGGCTGGGTGGAGGTGGGCAAAGAAGGGGGCATGGAATAGAACACCTGTAATAGTGTCAACCATAAAAATAAAGTTAAAAATAAAAATAAAATAAAATAAATGTATATTATTTACCAAAAAAAAAGGATAATGTGCTTGGATGAGTGGGTCAGCCTCCATACCACTCATGTCCCAACCCAATTCTTTGAGGAATTAAAGATAACTGTACTTGTCTTACAAATCTAGTCTTCACAAGAACAGAAATGCAGCTCTGTAAACAACTCAGAGCCCACCTATTCTTTTTACATATCCACAAACCTCCCCTATTCCTCTCATAAGGTTTGCAGATGATATAAGAGATCTGGACTTAGGGAACAAAAGTCCTGCTTGATGGAACTTCATTCCTTCCCTGTGCATTTTGAGAGGTGTGGCCAAAAACGGGGGCCACATAATAAACCTGGCAAGCTGAGGGGAGGCCCGCATGGTAGTCTTACAAATGCAGAGACTGAAAGCAACCACATAGTTTATTTTGTTCGTTAGATTTCACATATAAGTGAAATCACTTATGGTACTTATCTTTCTCTGACTAGCTTATTTCACTTAGCATAACACTCTCTAGGTCCATCCATGCTGTGACAAAGGGTAAGATTTCCTTCTCTTTTTATGGTCAAGTAGTATCTCATTGTGTAAATGTACCACAGCTTTTTTATTCACTCATCTACTGATGGACACTTGGGCTGCTTCCAAATCTTAGCTATTGTAAATAATGCTGCAATGAACACAGGGGTGTAAATAGTCTTTCAAACTAGTGTTTCAGGTTTCTTCAGATAAATTTCCAGAAGTGGAAAAAAAAAAAAAAAAACAGATTCATAGGTACAGAGAATAGGCTGACAGCTATAATACTGAAGGAGGTTGGGGGACTAGGTGAAAAAAGTGGAGTTTAACAAAAGAAAAAACCCATAGACACAGACAGCAGTATGGTGATTACCAGAGGCAATGGGGGTTAGGAGGAAGTAGCAGGTGTAAAGGGTGGATAAATGGAGATAGAAGGAGACTTGACTTGGGTTGATGAACACACAATATAATATATAGATGATGTATTATAGAATTATACACCTGAAATTTTATTAGCCAATGTCATCCCAATAAATTCAATTAAGAAAAGAAATTAACCACAAAGGGTGGTCTGAAATTAAAACTTTCTAACTAAAAGCTAGTCATGGCATGTAGTCACATATCTTCCTTGATAAAAGTCAATTTTTACCTTAACCGAGACTATCGATTGTCTTATTACATCTATGATAGCAAACCTTTGGAATGTCAGGATAATTTCCTCCCCCCACCCCCAGACTGTTCATGGCACCAGAACAGAGACCACAAAACCCCTCGTTGTTATTGTTATTATATTCATTGTTAACTGTTGACTATCCTATACCAACAGATGTAAATGATGTGTCTATTCATTTTACTTTTTATCCAATCCCAGAGGTGTTCACTGCTTTGCTGTCCCCCTCTCCCTAATTTATCGCCAACGGATTTTATGTAACCTCTTACACCTCCTCCTTTGATCTTATGATCTAAGATACAAGGTCAGATTGGATAGTGCTAGATTCAAATCAATTTTTGCTCAAATAAACTTAATTTTTTTAATATGCTTATTTATCTTTTAACACTAATGACTGTAAGAAAGAAAAATTCTGCTGAAGCCCCCAACTCTGGTTATGGTGCCTGGACTCTAAGTCACTGTGGATGATGACAATAGCTTAGTAAGCCTAAGGTTAGCTAAAAAAGTGTATTGATACTTCCAGTTTCTAATTTTGCGTATAAGAAGCTTGGAAGTTACCACTCTGTCCTAAAAATAAATAAAAAGCTAAAGAAACTGAAAAAAAAATCAACAAATTTTCTTAGATCCTTAAGATAAGGGAGGGCAAGGGCATAGTGCTGTCCCCACAACTGGAGAGGAAGACAAATACGGGGAGGCAGGGCTGAGATTCACTAGGTGAAACCACCACAGGAACCTGCGCTGGATTAGGAAAATCTTAACTCTAACTGTTGAGTTGCTGGAGGCTCTGTGCAGACAACGCTGAAGAGTTAGACTCCAAGGAATACCATGAAGACCCCACAATATCCTGAGATTTACTTCCAAGACCTAGACCAGGTTCCCACAGTAAATATCCCCTCCTGCTTCCAGCAGGGGTAGGGGACAGGAAACCATTTTTAATTACCCCAGAATGTTCTGTTCTTAACAAGGCCTGCCCTCTAGAGAAACTAGTTAAACAGAGTCTAACTTGCTCAGCACAGGAAATACCCAACTCCATCCCACTCTAGTCATGCTGTCCTACCTGACTGAGGAAAAGAAGAGAAGACACACTTGTAAAGTTCACAGGCCAAGTGCATAGCGGCTCAGTAAAAGACTGAGATCTAATTACAGGACTATAGAACACAGCTCCCATCTTACACCACCCACTACTAAAGGCAATTTACAACATTTTCTTTTACCTAGTACATCATGTACGGCTATGAAGAAAAAAAATGGTAAGACATACCAAAAAGCAAAATACACAATTTAAAGAAACAAAGCAAGATTAGATTTTGGAAGAATTTATAAAACTCAAAAATAAGAAAACAAACAATCTAATTAAAAAATGGGAGAGAGGGCCAAGATGGTGGCATAGGTGGACGCACTATTCCTCCTCGCACAACCAAAAGAGGGAAAAAAAAACAATTTAGAGGGCAAGGGCAGCCAGATCTGACAGAAAACTGAACTGAGTGGAAGACCGACAACCAAGGAGTTAAAGAAGACACATTCATCCAGACCGGTAGGCAGGGTGGAGCTGGGTGGAGGGCGCTCGGGGAGACGCGGTTTGTGGAGCGGTGCCGGTGGCGCTCCAGCCCCCTGGAGCGGCCAGTGGTGGGTGTGCCTGGACAAAGCTTGGCGGGCAGACTCTGCGAGACCGGGGCTGAGACTGGTGCACCAGGCGGTCCCTCATTAGCGCGTGGATAGGCTGGGAGAATAAGCTGGGGAGCGAAACAGACTGGGTGGCCCACCAACACAGGGAAATAAAGCCTCAAATCACCAATTGAAAACACCTGTGGGGGTTGAGGCGGCGGCAGGAGCAACTCCCGGCCTCACAGCAGAGTTTGTTGGGGAGGTCCACGGGGACTCGGGACCAGCCACTCTCTCTGGAGCCAGCAAGGAGGGAATCGGCTTACTTGTGGGCAGCTGGGGAGGTGCGGAGAGCGGAGCAAGCACCATTGTTCTCTCAGGCCCCGTCCCCCCACACAGTGTCACAAGACAGTGACGTGGGATACCCCACCCCCACAGAGAGCTTCACAACACAACAACGTGGGTGACCCCACCCCCAAAGATAGCGTCACAACAGAGCGACGTGGGTTTTCCGGCCCTGGCGAACACCTAAAGCTCCGCCCCTTAAAATAGCAGGCACACCGAGGGAAAAAAATAAAGGCAGCAAGGTAGGGGGGAGCAGAGTCCACTCCCTCCTCCCCACAACTGAAACACCCAGCTGATTTTCTGAGGAACAGAATGAACACCCAACAGTATTCTGGCATATATGAAGATTGGTGGCCAAGATTAAAGGGGACATTGAACAATCAGACGCCTGACACAGACAGGAGGACCAGGGGAACAGGCCTGACAGGACACTTTTAAAGCCAGCCAGCAGAAGTTTTTTTGTTTGTTTGTTTGCGTGTTTTTGTGTGTGTTTTCCCCACCCTCTTTCCTGTCTGTCCTT
Source organism: Micronycteris hirsuta (assembly GCA_004026765.1). Taxonomy (NCBI): domain Eukaryota; kingdom Metazoa; phylum Chordata; class Mammalia; order Chiroptera; family Phyllostomidae; genus Micronycteris; species Micronycteris hirsuta. The sequence continues at coordinate 1,732 of PVJI01033897.1, read as the reverse complement.
CTTTATTTTTTTTAATTCCTTCTTCCTTCTGTTCATTTAGTATTCCTAGTCTTCTCCACTTTTTATTTCTTATTTTTTTACTTTATTTTTTGTCTTTTTTCTTTTCTTCTTCCTTCCCCTCTCTTCTTTATCCACACGAGAGACATTAAAACCTGGAGTTGAAAAGAGAACAGAACTAGACCCAGACAAGGGTCAGCCCTAAAAACAGAGACAGTGACAAAAAATCAACTTTGCTACTCCAGAGAACTTGACAGATCAATTTAAGAAACAGAGGCTAGCAAGAAGAGTCTCACAAACAATGGGAAGACAGAGAAACAATTCCCAAATGAAAGGAAAGGAGGAAGCCTCAGAAAGAATGATAAATGAAACACAGGCAAGCCAACTATTAGATAGTGAGTTCAAAGCATTGGTTATCAGGAAGTTCAAGAAGCTTGATGAGCTCGCAGAGAACTTTGAGAAACTACAGGGAAACTATAATGAACTCGCTGCAAACTATGTCAACATGAAAAAGGATATAGAAACTATCCACAAGGGCCAAGAGGAAATGAAGAATACAATATCTGAACTGAAGAATACAATAGAAGGAATCAAAAGCACGCTCGATGAAGCAGAGGATCGGATCAGCGAGCTGGAAGACAAGGTAGAAAAAAACACCCAAAAAGAGCAGGAACAGCAAAAGAGACTCAGAAAGAATGAAGAGGTATAAAGGGAAATGCAGGACAACATGAAATGCAATAATATTCGTATAATAGGGATACCAGAAGGCGAAGAAGAAGAGCAAGGGATAGCAAACGTGTTTGAAAAAATAATGATGGAAAACTTCCCTAATCTGATGAGAGAGAAAGTCACACAAATCCAGGAAAGACAGAGAGTCCCAATCAAAAGGAACCCAAACAGGCCCACTTCAAAACACATCATCATTAAAATGGCAAAATTCCAAGACAAAGAGAGAATCTTAAAGGCAGCGAGACAGAGACAGGAAGTAACATACAAGGGAGCCCCAATAAGGTTAGCAGCTGACTTCTCAGTGGAAACACTCCAAGCCAGAAGAGAATGGCAAGAAATATTCCAAGTAATGAGAACCAGAGGCTGCAACCAAGACTACTCTACCCAGCAAGGCTCTCAATCAAGATAGATGGCCAAATAAGGAGCTTCCCTGACAAAAGAAGCCTAAAAGAATACACCTCCACCAAAGCAGCTCTGCAAGAGATGCTAAAGGGACTGATTTAAGGAAAGGAAGGAAAAGAGAGAGAGAACGGAACACAGATACAAAAAAAAAAAAGGCAATGAATAAGTACCTATCAATAATAACCTTAAACGTAAATGGATTAAATGCTCCAGTGAAAAGACATAGAATAGCTGAATGTATAAGAAAGCACGATCCACACATATGCTGCCTACAAGAGACCCACCTCAGGACAAAAGACTTACACAGACTGAAAGTGAAGGGCTGGAGACAAGTTTTCCAAGCAAATGGACAGGGAAAAAAGCTGGGGTAGCAATACTCATATCAGACAAAATAGACTTCAATAGAAGGGCCATAAAGAGAGATCCAGAAGGACACTTCATAATACTCAAGGGAAGAATTCACCAAGAAGACATAAACATTGTAAATATATATGCACCCAACACAGGAGCACCCAAATACATAAAGAAAATCTTGGAGGACTTCAAGAAAGACATTGATAGCAACACAATTATAGTAGGGGACTTCAACACCCCACTGTCAAAA